>JBCNJP010010818.1:0-20035 GCA_039602395.1 Deinandra increscens subsp. villosa
AGCTACAAGGCTCAAGCTACTTTTCAAAGATTGATCTGCGGTCTGGATATCACCAACTTCGTGTTCGAGATAAGGATGTCCCCAAGACTGCTTTCAGAACTCGGTATGATCATTACGAGTTTTTAGTTATGCCGTTTGGGCTAACTAATGCGCCTGCTGTATTCATGGATCTGATGAATCGAGTGTGCAAGCCGTACCTCGACCAGTTTGTAATAGTTTTCATCGACGATATCCTAATCTACTCCAAGACAAAGGAAGAACACGAGAGATCATCTACGACTTATCTTGGAATTACTCCGCAAGGAACAGCTTTACGCCAAGTTTTCAAAGTGCGATTTTTGGATTCGCGAAGTCCAGTTTCTTGGACACATTGTTAATAAGGATGGAATTCATGTCGACCCAGCTAAAGTGGAAGCTATCAAGAATTGGTCTACTCCAAGAGCGCCGACCGAAATCCGACAATTTTTGGGACTTGCCGGATATTACCGAAGATTCATCAAGGGTTTCTCGCAATTGGCTCAACCCTTAACAGCTTTAACGCACAAAGGAGTGCAATATAGATGGGGTGAAAAAGAAGAACACGCGTTTCAAACTCTTAAGGACATGTTATGTTCAGCTCCGATTCTCTCGTTACCCGAAGGGGTGGACGACTTTGTGGTCTATTGCGATGCATCCATTCAAGGACTCGGTTGCGTGTTGATGCAACGAGACAAAGTGATTGCCTACGGGTCCAGGCAACTGAAGGATACTGAGAAGAATTATACAACGCATGATTTGGAATTGGGAGCCGTGGTATTTGCACTCAAGATTTGGAGACATTACCTCTACGGAACAAAGTGCACGATATTTACCGACCACAAAAGCTTACAGCACATCTTTGAACAAAAGGACCTCAACATGCGACAACGAAGGTGGGTCGAGTTACTAAATGACTATGACTTAGCAATTAAGTATCATCCGGGAAAAGCCAATGTCGTGGCTGACGCCTTAAGTCGAAAAGAGTACGACAAGCCTCGACGGGTACGAGCGCTGCAACTTACTATTCATACAGGACTACCGGATCAAATCCGCGATGCCCAACGAGAAGCTTTGAAAGAAGAAAACTTCGCAGCTGAAGCACTGCGAGGAGTGGATGGAAATTCTGAAATTAAGTCCGACGGGCTCAGGTATTACAATGACAGAATTTGGGTTCCTTTACTGGGAAATCTCCGTGAGCTCGTGATGGACGAAGCTCACAAGTCAAGGTATTCGGTGCACCCTGGATCGGATAAAATGTACCAAGATTTGAAGAACTTGTATTGGTGTCCGAATATGAAAGCCGACATTGCGCGATATGTGGCTAAGTGTTTAACCTGCTCAAGAGTTAAGATCGAGTACCAAAAGCCTTCTGGATTATTACAGCAACCAAAGATCCCAGAATGGAAATGGGAGGATATCTCCATGGATTTCGTAACAGGATTACCTCATCGATCGAATCGACCGGATGCGATTTGGGTTATCATTGATCGATTAACCAAATCTGCACACTTTATTCCAATGAGGGAAAACGATAATATGGATAAGTTAACAAAGCTGTACATTGACCGAATTGTGGCACGTCATGGGGTGCCTAAGACCATTATCTCTGATCGAGATCCTCGATTTACTTCCCGATTGTGGCAATCTATGCAAGAAGCACTGGGAACCAGACTGGATATGAGTACGGCTTATCACCCGCAGACCGATGGTCAGACGGAACGAACTATTCAGACTTTAGAAGACATGCTCCGAGCTTGCGTTCTCGACTTTGGTAAAGACTGGGAAGCTCATCTCCCGTTAGTGGAATTCTCCTACAACAACAGTTATCATACGAGCATTGGTGCAGCACCTTTTGAAGCATTATATGGCAGAAAATGTGAGATCGCCCGTGTGTTGGGCCGAAATGGGTGAGAAAGGACTCACCGGACCAGAACTCATTCATGATACAACGGAACGAATTATTCAAATCAGAAAACGGATAGCCGCAGCACGTGATAGGCAAAAGAGCTATGCCGACAAACGCCGTAAACCTTTGAAGTTCGAGGTAGGCGACAAGGTACTATTGAAGGTATCTCCCTGGAAGGGAGTGATACGCTTCGGAAAGCGCGGAAAACTGAATCCTCGCTATATCGGTCCATTTGAAATCATTGGGGAAGTAGGCCCGGTGGCCTACCGATTACGACTCCCTGCAGAACTCGATGGAGTTCACAACGTGTTTCACGTCTCGAATATGAAGAAATGTCTGGCTGAAGACACTGAAATAATTCCCTTGGAGGAATTGGAAATTGATGAACATTTGAGATTTATTGAGCAACCAGTAGAAATCATGGGACGCGAGGAGAAAGCCCTCAAACGTAGCAAGATTCCGATCGTCAAGGTTCGATGGAACTCAAAGCGTGGACCTGAATATACTTGGGAACGAGAGGATCAGATGAAGAAAAAGTATCCTCACTTGTTCGGGCAAACGTCCACGGAAACTCAAGGTATGATTTAATTTTGGGGACCAAAATGCCTTTAACAGGAGGAGGATGTGGCGACCCTAAAGCTTTTGCTTTCTTTCCCCAGCAACTACAGCAACCACGACGGCTGCGGCCGCGAACGCTACAACGCAAGAATAATTTTCGGGACGAAAATTCCATTTACAAGGGGATGATGTGACATCCGAGAATTCCAAGGTTAACTTCCGTTAGACAATCTCCGTTAGTTACATTATAAGTGTTAACTTAGTAACTAATGCTTAACTAGGCCGAATACGTCCACGACCTTTGGTTGATCACCGAACCCGCCCATATGTGTTATGTGTTCATTTATTTATAGTTATTATGTGCAATGTGATTTAAATACATGATTTAGTATTATGAATAGCATGACAATTCATGAACCGTGCTTACCTTGCTTAGAATGTAAACTGGTCACTTTTGGTTTCCAGCGAAACTACCGGGCGAAACTATAGTGTCGCTCGGTAGCCCAACAATAGACTTACAGAGCCAGTTTCGCTTGACCAGCGAAACTGCCAGCGAAACTAGCTCCTGTTATATAATGACATAAAACCCTAGAAGCCTCATTTCTTGCACCTTTTCTCCAAAAACACACACACTCTCCTGAAACTTCTGGACCAGCTGAGAAATCATCATTTGCTGCTATCATCTCTGTTGGTAGAGACCATCCATCGATCCTAGATCAAACCGTGAGTCCCATGACCATACTTTATGCATTTTCTATGTGTTTTACTATAAAGCAAGCTTAGATCTTCATGTAATTGTTAGATCTTCTGTAATAATGCTTAGGAATGCTAGATCTATCGTAAAAACTGTAACTTTACGTGTGAAACTGATCCATAATGAAGATTCATGCTAGAATAGGTTATTTTGTGTAAAACGTGTTCTTGAAGATTTGATGATGATAATCCATGTTTAAGGTGTTAAAAATGCTCCTGTGATGTTAGTAAACATTCATGTATGCTAGATAATGAATTTCATGAAGTATGGAAGCTGTTAGAAAGATTTTTAGTCAAATTTACGGGTTTTTAGCGACTAGCGAAACTGTGCCTTCATTAGGCGAAATTATCTAGCGAAACTATGTATATCTCCTTCTAGCGACACTATGTAGCGAAACTATAGTGTCGCCGTGTAAACCAAGTAGACCTGTCCGAACGAAACTACCGAGCGAAATTCCCTGAACGAAAGTTCAAACCAGTTTCGAGCGAAACTAGGCCAGCGAAACTGTGTCAGCAGTTTCGGGCGAAACTAGCTCGCGAAACTGTGTCATCGGATATTGCCTAGCGAAAGTGCCGCCCGTGCATATAGCGAAACTGCCTAGCGAAACTATGTTAGCGAAACTGTGACCAGACCTAAACCCAAACTTGTACAACTTATTTGAATGTTATGCCATGACTTACATGATTATGCTATGATGAACCATGCTTTGATTTCTGATCTATGTGAACCTTCGTTTATGATCAACCATCGGTGTCGTGTGTCGGTATGTCGAGTCGTAGTTCCAACGTGCTATGTTATGGGCCATAGTGACGTAAGTTAAAGATTTAGACACAAAACTAATACTTAAGACCTAAACGTGTTCATAGGTCTTCGATAAGCAAACAATATTTGGATTACTAGCAAGTGTAGCAGTGCAACCAAAGGTGAGTGTCACTAACCCATTTACCGTGAGCCCGTTTGGGTCACACTGAATAACTAAACAAAAGACAATGCTGACAACCTTATGAGTGCTATGCACCTCTATGATGAACTTGAAAACTTAGGAGTGCTCGGCACCCACTTGATGAACTTGAAGTGTTTTATGGGAGACACTTGTGAAATACCTAAACAACTATTTCTAAAACGAAACTGAAAATGTTTTCGGGATTCATGAGAACCCAAAGTAAACCGTTTTAATATGGCTAGTGTAGGTTAAAGTCTAAACCACATGATATCACATGATTTCTAAGGATTGCCTTACAACTGAAAAAGTCCTCAACTAAATTGTACCATTAATTGTAAAGCGAGGGGATGTTGGGTAGATCTATTGGAGTTTGACAAACTCCGCCTCGTGACACTGGAGGTGCACGGAGGTACAATATCAGCCTATCTGACCGTGGTCCCGAGAGGACACGGAGGAGGCAAAGCCGCGATGACGTAGGTCCGCAAAACAAAATAGATGATGGCGCTGCCACTACAATTATCAGTCAGCTTTGGTACAAACTTCCTTAGTGCATGGAACAACGGATTAGCTACCCGCGATATCGGTTGAGCACTTTAACTATACAAAACTAGTACATACCCGATAACGTATGTTACGGACAATACTTTTACTAAACCACAATACTATGATTATGGATATCACTAAGCATTGCTTTTCACAAATAAATATTTCATAAGTACATGTTGACACGATATGATTATGAGACCGGGCCACTGCATGACAAGCCCACTGTGAACTCACCAACCGTTAGGTTGACACTTGCGTGGTTTAAACTTTTGCAGATCGCTGAGGAGTATCCGGTGCGGGTTGGCATGGCACATGAAGACATTATATTTTTGGTTAAACTTAGTTTGAGAATTTTAAACAATGATTTGTAAAGCACGTGGTTAGTGCTAAGACTATGTTATTCCGCTGCGTATCTTGAGACATTATTTTATGAAATATATTTGGACTAACTCCGATTCGTTTAGTATTTGTAACTAATGGTTGTAGTCCTGGTTTGCTCGCACCCCTTAACGGCATAAGCTCCGTTAGTGGTTACTTGGGGGTGTGACAGTTACGAAAATGTAACGTATATGTAAGAAGATGCAACCATGTAACAGATGCCTACGATCATGCAATATAGACAATAACAACTATGTAACACCTGACTACGAGCATGCAACCATGTAAATACTTGTTTACATTTGTGTTACACAATGCTTCATGTTTGTAAGAACCAACTACGTGGTTGTAGCAAAAAAAATATGTTTGTGAAAAATGTGTTTAGGCATTTACCTGATAAATAATGTGTTTACTGATATATGAGAAAAAATGTAAATATTTATATTTTTTAATATTTTACAGACTTGTAACTGTTCGTTACACATATGTAGTTGTTCGCTACACTTGTGTAATTGTTCGTTACATACATGTAACAACATACATTAAAAAAGTACGGTAAAAAAAATTATAAAAAAAATAACAAGACTATAACCAAATAAAATATATAAAAACGTCTTATTTAATGGTGTAATTTTAAAAAAATATATTATTGTATAAAAAGTTATTAACTATATAAAATAGAGAGCGAAAAGTAGATATTTATGTCACATCACCTTTTTATGTCATCTCAATTTAAATAGAAAATTACTTGAGTGCCCTTTTCTATATATTTAATAGATTTTTAAATTTTAAATATCATTTAAATAAATTCAAATTAATCTACACCATTAATTTTAAAAGGTGGTTAAGATGTATGGCTCATATCTGTTCTCGCGGTTCTCATAATATTTATAGGTTTTCAAATGATCCTAACCCTATATATATATATGTATATATATATATATATATATATATATATATATATATATATATATATAGGGAGAGGATCATTTGAGAACCAATTTGGTTTGAGAACTAAAAAGAACTAATTTGAGCCACAAGTTTATTTACATGTATCCCCCCTCCCATGAATTGTAGTGGTCCCCCCTGAAATTTGTGGTTGAGATTTAGTTCTCAAAAGTTCTCAAAACAAAAAGTTCTTATTTGAACCTAACCCTATATATATATATATATATATATATATATATATATATATATATATATATATATATATAGAGAGAGAGAGAGAGAGAGAGAGATGATCATTTGAGAACTAAACGGTTTTGAGAGCTTTTGAGAACCAATTTAAAGCCACTAGTTTATATATATGGAAAACCCCCCCATGAATTATAGTGGTCTAGTTTATATATATGGAAAACCCCCCCATGAATTATAGTGGTCTCTACCTGAAATTAGTGGTTGAGATTTATTTATAAATTACTATATATTTAACATAACAAAAAAAATGGCCCACAATTATGAATTGAGGATACTCATTAAAATGACCAATCAAAATTAAGTCATATGCTGACTCTCGTCTCTCGCTAGTCGCTAACTCTCTAGTCAGTTCTCCAACGTCCAATCTCCTTCGACGACTGTAGATTGGATGGCTGTTTTGAGCTGCTGGTTGGCAGACATAGAGTTGTTGTTTTGGCTTTTTTTTATCTAGTAATTTCATACTTGTTTTGTCATTAACCCCGTTATCGATTCGGACTTGTTTGGATACTTGGGACTTACCGTTTTGGCCATGTTTAGGACTATTTTGAAGTTATTTTTGGACTTTAATAAAAAAAGGTTATTGAAGAAATTATATATATATATTAATTTTATGAAAAAGATATATCTATTATTCGAATAGATTCGAATTCGACTATAATTATTCGATTCGCATTCGACTGGTTTTATTCAAATTCGAATTTGGTTCTAAAAGTTCAAAGTTCGAATAATTCAAATTTGATTCGATGAACACCCTTAGCTGTAACGGTTGAATCATAGTGGTGTTGTAGCTGAAGCTTGTATATTTTCCCTCTTATATGATGGACCGGGCTGGGACTTATGTTTTGGTCTATGTAACCGTCCTTGATCAACTTGTACTAGAAAATTGTAAAAAGTGAACCAACTTCATTCAACATGAAAAAAAAGATTTATTAAAGGAAAACTGCTAAAGCCACTTTGATGAAACCAATATTCAAACCTTATTAATAATGGTAAAATTTTATAAAAAAAATAAAAAATTACAAACTGCTATAATCTAGACCCAACTCTACTATTATTCGGTGACATGTGATAAATGTGTAGGGGGTAAAAAGTAGAATCATGGTTCGAATTCGGAAGTTATGTGGTGCATAACACGATCCATCTGAAGTTAAAGAATAATATATTTGATGAGTACTACTTTTTGACACAAAGTAGAAATCAAAAACTAATTTATATCAAGCTACTAGTTAGTGCCCCGGGTAAATACCCGAGGCTGTGATATAAAAAGAATTAAACGAAGTAAAAGATGAAAGTTTTTTTTTCAAATTTTCACTGAGAAATGAAGGAGATTGATGAATCAAAGTTATGGTATTGTAAAACAAATATAGATAATTTTTGTATGGAAAGAATTTTATTTTTTTATTTTTAATTATAAGATCTTTCTTTTTAGTAAATACCATTTAATTTTTTAATTCAAAAATCTATAAAAATGACATATAAATTGTGTCACCTATACATTAAAAACTAGTGTTTATTATATAGTATAGATATGTTTCTCATTTAAACTTTTCATATGGTCATTTGCTAATGGCCCCACCTCAACCCGTTTAGATAATTTTTTAAATAAAATATATAATTCTTATACAATATATATGGGCCAGAAATTTCTAACAAAAGACTAGAATAGCCTTAAAACGTTGTACATAATACATAGAAATACATAGAAGTTATACAAAAGACTAGAATAGCCTTAATCAACTTAACTTATACATTGATTGCTCATTTATATAGAATGATAAAGAACGATCACATATTTAAGTCGTTTACCTTTTCTATATTTTTTTTGAACAACATCGACTGGCGATCTTGATCTCACGTGTAAACAGGGGCGGATCTATGTGGACTCCAGCGGGGGGCGAGGCACCCGTTGAGATCCATCTGATTACTTGAAAAAATTTCAGTTTTTTAAGAAGGCCCCTTTTTAAAATATTTGAGAGGCCCCATGCCTTCAGCAAACAAAGAAAGATGAAGAAACTAAAGATCTTTGTGATTAATCTTTCATGAAGAAATGAAAATATTGAGAGGTTTTAATGGAGAAATGGCAGTTTATTTGTTTGGAGAAGATGAAGTGGAATATGATGAGAGAGAAAGTGATGGGTTATGAAAGGAGACAAAATTGTCGTTCAACTTTACTGCAAGTTTAAAAAGTAATTTTCATTTAAGTCCTTTACTTTAAGTAAATCTTACAAACTTAACATTTTAGTTACTTGAATTTTAAAAAACCTTAAAGTTAATTTTGAGTAAATTATATATTTTGTCTTTTAACTTTACCCGTTTTGCAACTTTTGCCATTTATCTTTTTTTGTTACACTCCCTGTCCTTTAACTTTTTTATTCTTTCACCTTTTGTCTTTTTTAACGGATTCCGTTAAAATCCACCGTTAAGTCAAAGGTATTTTTGTCTTTTTACTTTTTAGGGTAGAAAACATTACATATTTTGTCCTTTAACTTTGTCTGTTTTGCAATACTTATCCTTTATATATTTTTTTTGTTACATTCTCTATCCTTTAACTTTTTTATTCTTTCATCTTTTATCTTTTTTAACAGATTCTATTAAAATTTATCGTTAAGTCAAGGGTATTAAAGGGTATTTATTATACTTAAATAAAGAGGAATGGTGTGTTATGTAAATCTGTAAATTTTTTTCCTTTATCACCCGACCCCCACCCTAACCTTAAACCATCACCGGTGAAAACCTCACCCCCACTGTCGGTCGGCCGGCGACCTCCCATCGAACGCTGTAGACGACCCTCCGACGACCTCCCATCAACTTGACAACGAGTTTGTTAAGGGTGGTCGTCGGTGAAGCAGGTAAACTGGTGACCGCCGACGTTTGGCGAGGAGACGGTGGAGGGCCGTCCGAAGTTTGGTCCGAGCAGCGAGGGCTCGGAGATGCGCCGAAAATTCGACCGGGAAAGAGGAGAGGGAGAGGGAGATCGAGGCTGCCTTCTCTCAGAAACGAATGTAGGGGTGGGTTGGGGTGGGGTGATAAAGGGAAAAAATACAGATTTACATAACACACTCTCCCTCTTTATTTAAGTACAATAAATACCCCTAGAAAGTAAAAAGAAAAAATGTACTCTTGACTTAACGGTGGATTTTAACAAAATCTGTTAAAAAGGACAAAATGTGAAAGAATAAAAAAGTTAAAGGATAGAAAATGTAACAAAAAAAGATAAAGGATAGAAATTGCAAAACAGGCAAAGTTAAAGGACAAAATATGTAATTTTTTCTACCCTAAAAAGTAAAAAGACAAAAATACCCTTAACTTAACGGTGGATTTTAACGGAATCTGTTAAAAAGAACAAAAGATGAAAGAAAAAAAAGTTAAAGGACAGAGAGTGTAACAAAAAGAGATAAATGACAAAAGTTGCAAAACGGGTAAAGTTAAAGGACAAAATATGTAATTTACTCTATAATTTTTTACTACTCCATCACTATTATTATGAGTAGATGAGTAATGGGTTTTATTATGAGATAAGTCAACTATGTATATTTTTTTTGTTTTTGTTTTTAATTTGATCTAAAGATATTTATAAAGCTTATCTTATAGTTAGTATTAACAGATTTAAAATTAAAGTCGTTTTAAGTTGTTCACTTTAAAGCTTTTAATATTTTCTTCTATTATGTTATTATAATTGTTAAATTCTGTCTCTACTATTTATGTTAAGACTTAACAATATGTTTCCAAAATCATAATTTGATTTTACACGATTAAAGTTATCACAAGTTTGTTTTATATTGTTATGAGATCCAATAATTACAAGGCAAGGCAACAAACATTAGACAAGGCTAACAAATTAATGAATCAATTTTTTTTTTCTTAGAAGCCTGTTATTTTAGTTGAATTTCTTACAATCCATGTTTAGGATGCATTAGTTTTATGACTGTCATTATTTGACCCGTTTTTATAAATCCAAGTTTCTTTTGCATATTTGGTGCGTTTTGACGACTCAATCAATTTTGCCCCCGCTGATAAAAAATCTTGGATCAGCCACTGCGTGTAAACCTACCCAAGGGGGAAGCTTTTAAGTGGCCAGACCGGGCCCTGGCCCGGTCTTTTTTTTCGCTCCGTAGTGTAAATCTATACTCGCTCGGTCTGAAAAAATTTATATATACTTAGACCGGCCCTATCCGTCTTTAGTCCGGCCCCATCCTCATTTCGGTCCAAGCTTCGCCACCTACCCTTACGGGGCTATGTCTAAGATCGATTACTCGGACCTCCGTGAAAAACAAAACACCTTTACCATGGAAATAAAAAAAAAGTAAATTATAATATTTATTGTTGCCTTGTTGATGATGTCATTAGGGCCTCTTTAAGCATATAATAAATACCCCGTGCAAAAAACATGTCTCATCATATCATCCCAACTATATAAATATCCTTTAGATGTTAAAAAAGTTGGATCAACCTACAAAACTCAAAATTAATTACTTTAAAGCATGGATCTTAAACAAGTAGATGAGGTTATTCGCCCTCTTGCAAACTATCATCCTACCGTTTGGGGAGACCAGTTTCTTCTTTATGATGAGGTATGTATGTAAACCACAAAATAATATAACATATTTTTTGAGAACTCGTTTTAAAATGGAAGAATCATATCATCACTATATTTTACTATGTAAAATTAACTCAATATTAATATTTCATGACGTTTTTTTCAGCAAAGGTAGTATCTCGTCTTGATAAAGAAACCATTTAAAAAAAAAATAAAAAATCAAACCCTTTAGTTATGTGAAAATCATCAAAATAGACAATTTGACTAACACATAGAAGTTGACTTCTAACGGTGGATCCACATACATTTATAAAATGGATCAATAAAAACAAGACACATACAGGGGCGATTCTTATAGTGTGCCAGCAGTGACCTCGGTCATTGCTGATTTTTTGTCCAGAGGTACCGAGTATACATGTTTTACGAAGAAAATTTATATATATATGTGTTTTACGAAGAAAATTTTTATATATATCCTGTCGGTCACCACTAAAAAAAAATTATATACTAATAATGGTCACCACTAATTTTCGGTCACCCATGAAAAAAATTTCAAGATCCGCCACTGGACACATACACATCCATGAAGAAAACATATGGGCCCCACTTTCAACCAATTTTAAGGCGTCATGTTTTAGTAGTTCCGCTGGATAAGGGTAAGCTAGCTAAGCCTCAAAACGCACAGGCCGGTTAAGCCTGCACTTTTGGAGTCTTTGCCTACCGTTTGAAGTTAACATATATTTTGACGGATTTGTTGGTCAAATTATCTACTCGATGATTTTCAGTTTTCATTGATTATTCAACAACTCATCAAAGTTCGCTACCGGAAAAAGTAACAAATTAGGTATATATTCATGCATACGAATACTCCTAAAGTACACAACGCAGTGGGAGTATTACGAATACTCCTAAAGTACACTTTTTCGTTACTAAAAATATTTTCTTAGTTAGTAAATACTTTCCCAAATACTTTGAAATATTAAATAATTACAATATTTGAAAAACTAAAGTTTTAAATGAGTTTTTGATACGGTTCCCGATTTATATATATTAACTTTTAGAAAAAGCAATAAACTAACATTAAATCATTATTATATTAAAATTAAATGAAAAAAAATATTTTATATTACATGTATAATCTGTAATTAAATCATTATTATGAATATATTATTATAACAATTATATTAAAGTATTAAATGACATGCAATAAAATATATTATTTTAATAAAATATAATATATACGTAATAAAAATATTATCTTGAATAAAATATTAACCTTAATATTATAATTTAGTATTTGGATAATTACTAACCTTAATATAAAAAATTTGTATTTGGATAATTATTTATTAGATAATTACTTATTAAAAGTTTAAACTAATAAACCCTAATATGGAAATTTAGTATTTGAATAATTACATCTTAAAATTTTGACTTAATCTAAAAATTTATGGTGATGACAAGTGTCCCTTTTTACTAATTAAGGTAGGGCAAAACTTTTTGTTTATTATATAGTTAAGATTAAGATAAATTTTCATTCAAAATCTGGGTTTGTGACGGTGTGACAAATTAAACAACCTTTTAAAGTTGATTTCGTTTTTCTTAAAGACATTGCTTACATATTTACCACGTAAATGTCACCGCTGCAACATACGTATTCATTCACCTTCTAAAGTTGGTTTCGTTTTTCTAGGTTAAGTACTTACAATGAACTTTTGATATGATTGTTGGATCAGGAAGAGAAGCAAGATGAGGCAGAGCAAATTGTCGAAAGTCTGAAAGAAGAAGTGAGAAAAGAAATCGTTGAAGCTTTGGATGGATCAGCAGCAGAGCATATGAATTTGTTGAAATTGGTGAATGCCATCAAACGCCTAGGCATAGCCTACTATTTCGAAAAGGAGATCGATGAAGCCTTGCAGCATATTTATAATGTGTACGGTGATGAATGGAATGGTGGTAGCCCTCCGTCCCTTTGGTTTAGACTCCTCCGAGAACATGGCTATTATGTTTCCTCCGGTAAGTGCATGCATCAGTGTTTTATTAATTTGGATTAATTGTTATACTAATCTCATTAACGTTCTATTGGAAGTATTAAGGTAGTTATGTTAGTTAACTTAGTTATCAGGAGGTTATACATAGACAATCCTGAAAATCCTAAAAGAAATTTGGACCCCGGGCGAAAAAGAATCTAGATCCCGTAATATAGAAAGTCAAGAACTCATATAAAAAGACCCTTAAACGATAATTTTTTTAAAAAATATATAAAAATACTTTTTTAAAAATCTCGTGTCCTGAACGGTCGTCCATCTTGTCTATACCCTAGGGCCAACACTGAGGTTATATATGATTATATGGTAGTTATGACGATAGCTGCATAACCATATAAGCCAATACGGTGTGTGACCTTTCATAGATAGATGTCGTTTATTGGTCTATACTCTATAGAAGAAGTCAAGATGTAATCACTTGAATTAATTAATTCTAAATGTGTCGTATGTATGTGTGGTACAATGTGTCTATTCTATATTATTTCATATATGAGGAGGAAAAGAAGGTATTTTTATACAATTTTAAGAGTTTAAGTCAAACACCTAACACTCTAGTGTGTGTATATATGTATATTGCGAAAACACGTATTATCATCTTAATAATTTTTTTTATATTTTAATATATATTTTATAAATTTGCATCAAAAGTCTTAAAATTATATTATTTTTAATTCTGGAAAAATATTTTTAAAAAAATAACGTTTTTTTGTGTGATACACATGTGCAGCACACCAAAAAACCTCATAGTGAGGTATACATTAATATTTTAAAAAAGAATGTGCACCCTAAATCTTATAGTTGTGTTTAAATTTAAAGAAAAAAAAAACATCTTATAAATGTTTTAATTCTATGTTGCACATGTGCACTATGTAGCATTATCATTAGTACCATAATGTTTTAGTGTTTCTTATAAGTTTTTAACATAATGAGCGTTTTTTCGCACGATAATTCGTCTTTGTGCATACTAATGATAATGATGCAAAAAACACACAAAACGTTAATTTTTTTTAAAAAAAATTTACAGAATTAAAGATAACATGATTTTAAAACTTTTGGTGTAAAATTTATAAAAAACATTAACGTACGAAAAAGTTATGTAGATTTTAATATTGGTTTTTACGTTTTCACAATAAAATGTGTTTCGCATGATCCTTACCATATATATATATATATATATATATATATATATATATATATATATATATATATATATATATATATAGGGAGAGGATCATTTGAGAACTAATTGGGTTTGAGAACTAAAAAGAACTAATCTTAGCCACTAGTTTATATATATGGAAACCCCCCCCCCCCCCCATGAATTTGAATGCTCCCCCCTAAAAAATTAGTGGCCCAAATTGGTTCTTAAAAGTTCTCAAAAGAAAAAGTTCTCATTTGAACCTAACCTAACCCTATATATATATATATATATATATATATAGGGTTAGGTTAGGTTCAAATGAGAACTTTTTTCTTTGAGAACTTTTAAGAACCATTCTGAGCCACAAATTTTCAGGGGGAAGCATTCAAATTCATGGGGGATTTCCTTATATATAACTTGTGGCTCAGAATGGTTCTCAAAAGTTCTCAAACCCAATTGGTTCTCAAATGATCATCTCCCTATATATATATATATATATATATATATATATATATATATATATATATATATGGGGAAGGATCCTGCGAAAACCCTTTATATTGAGAAAACGCGAAAACCAATATTAAAACCTACAAAACTTCTTCATACGTTAATGTTTTTTCATAAAATTGGCACCAAATGTCTTAGAATTACGTTATCTTCAATTCTAGAAACAAATATTAGAAAAAATTAACGGTTTTTTTTTTCGTGTGATACACATGTGTATCAGAATTACTACCTATATATATATATATATATATATATATATATATATATATATATATATATATATATATATATGGGGAAGGATCCTGCGAAAACCCTTTATATTGCGAAAACGCGAAAACCAATATTAAAACCTACATAACTTCTTCATACGTTAATGTTTTTTTCATAAAATTGGCACCAAATGTCTTAGAATTACGTTATCTTCAATTCTGGGAACAAATATTAAAAAAAATTAACGGTTTTTTTTTCGTGTGATATACATGTGTATCACGTGTGATACACATGTGTATCATCATCATTACTACTGCACAAAAACGAATTATCATATGTAAAAACACTCCTTATGTTAAAAACATATTAAAAACTCTAAAACATTTATGGTGCTAATGATAATGAAACATAGTGCACATGTGCAAATATAATTAAAAAAAGTTATAAAGTGTTATTTTTTTCATTAGATATAAAGATAACATAACTATAAGACTTATGTTGCAATTTCCTTTTAAAACTAGTAATGTATACCACATATATGAAGGTTTTTTTTTTGTGTGGTACACATGTGTATCATTAAAAAAAACACAAAAAAAATGACATAAATATAACACATATGGTGCATTTTAGAGAAAACAAATATTAACTCATATTAAAGTATGAGTTTTCTTTTTTGTGGTACACATGTGTATCACAAAAAAAATTAAAAAAATAAAAAAAACTTTAACTTTTTATTTTTTTGTTCTTGTAGGATTAAAGATAACATAATTATAAGACTTTTGGTGAAAATTTTTAAAAAATATATTAGCGTATGAAAAAGTTATGTTGGTTTTAAGATGGTTTTCGCGTTTTCACAAAATATATGCGTTTTCGCATGATCCTTTCCCTATATTATATATATATACATATATATATATATATATATATATATATATATATATATATATATATATATATATATATATACAGGGTTAGGTTCAAATGAGAACTTTTTGTTTTAAGAACTTTTGAAAACTAACACTCGACCACAAATTTCAGAGAGGATCACTACAAATAATGGGATGGTGGATACATGTAAATAAACTTGTGGCTCAAATTAGTTCCTTTTAGTTCTCAAATCAAATTGGTTCTCAAATGATCATCTCCACATATATATATAGTGAAAGAGTAAAATGGAAACACTCTTGAGTTGAGAAAACCGTGGAAACTCTTAAAAAACGGGGTAAAAAAATGTTTTTATTTCTCAATATTTTTATGGTGTGTTCTTTAAGTTATAGGGTACCCTTAAATGGAAAAAAAAATTTAAAAAGCCTTGTGGATTTTTTTTTCAAATAAAAAAGTAACATATGTTACTTTTCTGTTTTTTACAGGTACACACGAAAATAACATATATAACATTTACTTTTTTATATTTAAAAAAAATATATACTAGACGTTTTTTTGATATTTTTTCATTTAAGAGTAGTCTATAACCTAAATGACCGCCATAAAAATTTGAGAGAAAAAAACAAATTTTTACCCCGTTTTTTAAGATGTTCTACGGTTTCCTTCGCTCAAGAGGGTTTCCATTTTAACCTTCTCATATATATATATATATATATATATATATATATATATATAACTTAATTAATGGGGGGTTTTCCATTTATATAAACTAGTGGCTTAAAATTGTTCTCAAAAGTTCTCAAACCTAATTGGTTCTCAAACGATCCCCTGCTTATATATATAGGGAGATGATCACTTGAGAATATATATATATATATATATATATATATATATATATATATATATATATAGGGTAAATATCATGTAAAAACCACATTTTTTACGAAAAGTTAAAAACTAATACTAAAACACTTATAACTTTTTCATACGTTCATATTTTTTTTTAAAAAATTTTGCACCAAAAACCTTAGAATTATGAGTTTTTTAATTCTAGATTTAAAAAAAAAAACTTAATCGTCTCGTCGTTTTTTTATTAGTGCACATGTGCACTAATAATAAAACTCATACATATAGTACGCGTTACTATTTTTTTTAGAAAAATCGCACCAAATACATTATAGTTTTGTTAGTTTTTCGTGGTTTTTTATTAGGTGCACTAATAAAAAAAACAATTTATACGTGTCGTTTACATTAATATTTTAAAAAAGAAACTGCACCATAAATCTTATAATTGTGTTATTTTTAACTATGAAAATAGATTTAACGTTTTAAACTTTTTTAAATTTTATGCTACACATGTGCACTATAACAAATAGTTATAGTGCATATGTAGAATTATCATTAGTTCTATAAATATGTTAGTGTTTTTAAATGTTTTTAACTTAAACAATATTTTTTCGCATGACAATTATCTTTGTGTAGTACTAATGAAAATGGTGCACATATGCACTAATATAATTTTTTTTCGAAATATCATTTTTTTTCCAGAATCAAAGACAATGGAATCTTAAGATTTTTGGTGTAAGTTTTATAGAAAAATATTAACGTATGTAAAAGTTATGAAGATTTTAGTGTTAGTTTTTAGGTTTTCGCAAAAAAAAGAGTTTTCGCAGTACATTTACCTTATATATATATATATATATATATATATATATAGGGGAAGGATCCTATGAAAACCCTTTTCTTTTGTGAAAACGTGAAAACCACTTTAAAACCTACATAACTTCTTTATATGTTAATGTTTATTCATGAAATTTGCGCCAAATGTCTTAGAATTACGTTATCTATAACTCTGGAAAACAATATTTAAAAAAAACGTAAAACAAAAACGTTTTTTTTTTACCGTTTTTGGTACACATGTGTACCATCATCACTACTACTACACAAAAACGAATTATAAAGTATAAAAACACTCCTTATGTTAAAAATATATTAAAAACATACTAAAAACAATAAAACATTTATGTTACGAATGATAATTAAACATAGTACACATGTGTAGCAATACTTAAAAAATCATAAAATGTTATTTTTTTCTTTAGATATAAAGATAATAAAACTATAATAATTAGGGTGCAATTTTCTTTTAAAACTATTAGTAACTCATATTAAATTTTGAGTTTTTTTATTGTGGTACACATGTGTACCAAAAACGGAAAAACAAAATAAAAAATAAAAAAAGAACATTTTTTTTTTGTTTTTGGTTTTTATAGAATTAAAGATAACGTAATTCTAAGACTTTTGGCGCAAATTTCATGAAAAACATTAACTTATGAAAAAGTTATAAAGGTTTTAAAGTGGTTTTCACGTTTTCGCAAAATAAATGGGTTTTCACACGATCCTAATATAGGGGAAGGATCCTGCGAAAACGCGAAAACCAATATTAAAACCTACATAACTTCTTCATACGTTAATGTTTTTTCATAAAATTTGCACCAAATGTCTTAGAATTACGTTATCTTCAATTCTGAAAACAAATATTAAAAAAAAAATTAACTGTTTTTTTTTCGTGTGATACACATGTGTATCACGTGTGATACACATGTGTATCATCATCATTACTACTGCACAAAAACGAATTATCATGTGTAAAAACACTCCTTATATTAAAAACATATTAAAAACACTAAAACATTTATGGTACTAATGATAATGAAACATAGTGCACATGTGCAAATATAATTAAAAAAAAGTTATAAAGTGTTATTTTTTTCATTAGATATAAAGATAACATAACTATAAGACTTATGTTGCAATTTCCTTTTAAAACTAGTAATGTATACCACATATATGAGGGTTTTTTTTTGGTGTGGTACACATGTGTATCATTAAAAAAAACACAAAAAAATGACATAAATATAACACATATGGTGCGTCTTAGAGAAAACAAATATTAACTCATATTAAAGTATGAGTTTTCTTTTGTGGTACACATGTGTATCACCGAAAAAAAATAAAAAAATAAAAAACGTTATCTTTTTATTTTTTGTTCTTATAGAATTAAAGATAACATAATTATAAGACTTTTGGTGAAAAAAATTTAAAAATATATTAACGTATGAAAAAGTTATGTTGGTTTTAAGATGGTTTTCGCGTTTTCACAAAATATATGCGTTTTCGCATGATCCTTTCCCTATATATATATATATATATATATATATATATATATATATATATATATATATATAGGTAAAAGATCCGTGTAGACCCCTTATTTTTTGTAGACCCCGTAGACCCCTTATAAAACTCAATAAAACTCACTAAAAATAAAACTCAGTTTTGTTAATTTAGTTTTTTTTTTATTTGCTATAAGCTTTTAAGAACAAAAAAAGACAATTAAAAAAAAAAGTAAAACGAAAAACATTAAAAATTGAATATTTTAAGACAATGAGTTTTAAAAATTAATGAGTTTAAAACTCAATAAACTCAATAAAACTCAGTGTTGCGTTTAAAACTCATTATTTTAAAACTTATTATCTTAAAATCTTCGATTTTTAATGTTTTTTGTTTTTTTTTTAATTTTTATTTATTTTTTTTGGTTCTTAAAAGCTTATCGTAATAAAAAAAACCAAATTTACAACACTGAGTTTTATTTTTATTGAGTTTTATAGGGGTCTACGGGGTCTACAAAATTTAAGGGGTCTACACGGAACCCTTCCCTATATATATATATATATATATATATATATATATATATATACTAGCCGTGTGCCCGCGCGTTGCGGCAGCGACAGTGTATAGCGTGTTATTCGTTTTCTATTCGCTTGTTATGGCGGCACGACAATTTGCATCGATTTGTTTGTTTTTTTAAAACTCAAACAAATAACAACAAACACTCGAATTGAAATATATATTGGTCACAAACATAGTAATTTAAAACCAAATGAGTTGTAAGATAGAAGTCATCAACATAGTTTTAAGATATCAGTAATAACATAGTACTTTTCAAATCAAAATCCGAGGGTCAATGAATTCCATATTAAGGAAGTCAATCTGTGTCTAAATGCAAAATATAGCTGGTACAAATAGGATATTCAATTTTGCCAACTTTGTATTTGTATTTGTATTGACATGCTTAATGTGGTAGTACTTTAACATTGTCTAGATCATAAACGGGTCAAACATGAAAAGAAAAGAAGAGAAAGAAAGAAAACAAAACTATCAAAGTGTAAATCGAAGGTTATGGAAAGTTCAAATCTGGAAATAATCATGTCAAAGTAAGCTGTAGCGAGACAATATATATAAAGTAAAAAGCTAAAGTTCAAAACTATGAAAATGTAAATTAAGTAAAGGTGTTACATAAAGCAAAATGTAATCAGCAATAATATTGTCACACCCCAACCG
>JBCNJP010010819.1:0-20032 GCA_039602395.1 Deinandra increscens subsp. villosa
GCAATTTTGTCAGGACCAAATTTGAGCCTTTACTCATCCAATACACAGATTCAAGTGCGGAAATCATGAATCCATGATCAAATCATAGTGTTTGCTTGTTGAAATCCTTAGATTTCGCCTCTGAAACTCAAGAACTTGAGGGTTTTCACACACAAGTGCTCTCTATCTTCAAACAGCCGTCCAAGAGTGTTATTAGGGTTATTCTAGAGTGGCTATTTATACTAGAGAGAGCACAGGTCGTGATTGTGCTGAAATCAAGAGAATGTTATTGAAGTTAGTGCAATTTATGACATCAGACAGACGAGATCGCCAAGAATAACATCGAAGTCGCCAAGACTAAAATGAAGTCGCCAAGGCTTGTTGGTGACCTCGCCAAGGCTTGGTGAGGTCGCCAACCTTGGTGAGGTCGCCAAGGGTTGGCGAGGTCGCCAAGTTAGCATGTCCAGGTCGCCAAGTACAACATCCAAATCGCCAAGATTCTTGGTGAGGTCGCCAAGAATCTTGGTGAGGTCGCCAAGGAAGTCCAGAAATCACTAAGTACGCTCCGGAAACGTCAATTATCATTATTGAATCATCAAGGATTGTTATTACAAAGACACAATCAATTATTAGCATTTTACCAAGTAACTTATCATGAAATGACCTAAATCTTGGATACTGACAATCACATTGCAATTGAAATGTACTAAAGGCAATATCTCCAATATCCATAATCAACACAAGCTAAGACATTTAGTCATGATATACAAAACATCAAATACTTGAATGATTAATATAAACATCATGATAATTGTCCAAATACAAGATACAAGCAAATGTGAAAGATATACACATGAACACAAAAACCAAAGGATGCTATGTTTGAGTTGCCACCAACCCTATAAAGTTCTTACAAATTTGTTCATCCTGGAAAACAGCCAGGGAAAACCAAACAAAATCAGTTGTTTTAAAATCGCCAAGAATTGTTTTAAACCAAAACTCAGGACACGAACTTTATTTGTGCGACAATCGCAAGGTAGTTCAGCATCATCTTGGCTTGCTTTCTTTCAGCTTCATGCACCTACAAAATGTAAAGTATGTCAAACATATATTTTGTAGGAATAAGTGAAGCATCATACAACATAAACTTATGTGTATACCTGAGGAATTACCCGGCTGGGCTTTTCCACTTTTCACCTTGGCAAGATACTCTGGGCAGTTTCTCTTCCAGTGCCCCATCTTGTGACATTCAAAGCACTCGCGCTGTTCAGGCGGTGGTGCTTTGGTTGCCTTAGGCTTGCTTTTCTGGGAGCTTCCAGACGCTCTGGTTACAGCTGCCTTGCCCCTCTTCTTGTTCCCACGTCTGCCCTTCTTTACCTCAGGCTTCTTGACGCCTCCTGATCGGATTGCGAGTACATCGGGTGCCTTACCGTTAACAAAATTAACTTCAGCGGTCTTAAGCATTCCGTGAAGTTCAGTCACTGACTTTACCATGCTATGCATGTTAAAGTTCACCCGGAAAGGAGTGAAGGCACTGGACAGTGAGTGAAGAATTAGGTCAGTCGCCATTTCGGCGGGTATGACGTAATTCAGCTTTGCTAAACGGTCGATGTAACTCTTCATCTTCAGGACATGAGGGCTGACAGGAGCGCCTTCGGCCATGCGACAACTAATAAGTGTCACAACGGTGTCATAGCGTTCCTGTCGGGCCTGAGTTTCAAACATGCCCCTCAGATCACCGATCATCTGAAAGGCCGTCCTGTCAACCATGTTTTTCTGAATCTCAGATTCCATGGTGGCTAACATAAGACATGCGACATTTTTGGCATTTGTACGCAATGTGTTATGGGCGTTTCGCGCCGCTTGCGTGTCAGCTTCAGGTTCCTCAGGAACCTCAGCATCTAACACGGTTTCCATGTTAGCCATTTTCAGGACGATTCTCAGATTCCTTTCCCAATCAAGGAAGTTGGCGCCATTAAGTTTCTCCTTCTCAAGGAGAGACTTGAGATGGAAAATCTCTTGGTTTGCGCGGTTAGCCATCTGAAACAACAGGCAAATGTTTTAGTGTTTCGATGTTTGATTCGTATTCAAGGATGGCAAGCTAATCTTGAATAGGAATTGGGAATTCAGTCAGTTAGACAATTTCTCCAGACAGCGTAAAGTGCTTTCAAAATTTCTAAGTACCCGAACGGACAACGATTGTCACTTGTGAGTCTACTATCACAACTCCCGTTATGGGGCTTTCGCGAACGGATCAACGAAATACGTTTAGCCCCATCTATGCCCATTTTGTCTACAAGCCGACCAGAGGTACGGTGTTGAAATACTCCAATACCAAAGGTGCATGTAAAGAAAACAGTAGTTGTCCTAAGCAGTCAGTGTGAGCGTACGGTGTTGAAATACTCCAATACGCTCACCTTGGAAGATACCCTAAACACCACGTGCGGTGTTGAAATACTCCAACACGGATGTATCGGTAAATATGTTCCAAGTTAGACTTGACTTAGGATGGCATAGACTACCGGTTTTAGGCTTACCAGATAGGATTAATTTGTCAAATTTTAATATTTAATGTGACGGCAAATATTATGAATCCTATCTCACTCGGGACGATCAATTAGATAACCTAAGTATTAACGATCTATGTGTCGCGAGACGATAACCAATTTTAATAACGTTCGATTGCATTATCGAAAAATTCGAATTTAATGTCGAATTAAATTGGTTATTTAATTTTGTGAAGTCGTAACAAAATTAGGACTTTCATTTAATCGATTGAAAAATTAGTTTCATTTTTGATAAAACCAAGTTTGGGTTTTAAGTTGGCGTGTTAATCTAATTAAGACAAGCAACCAAAAACAAGCAAACACACATGTACATATCCGGCCTAGCAGGGGCTTCGATATTGTCAGAGCCTATGACAATATCGAATAAGGGCAAGGGACATAAAAGTAAATCAACCACGAGAACAGAAAACTCCCTGATCGACTTAGTTGCTCCCACTGGCTTCAACAAGCTCCTGCGAGTCATAGGAAACGTCGGTCTTGTTTTGACTTCTAGCCATTTTCGAAAATCCCATACAGGGATGATCTCAAATGGGTCTTTGTATCAAGCTCGTCTTGTTCGTCCAGGCGAAAATGAGCGATAACAATTAAAATAAAACTATTCTATTTTAAATAATTACAACTTTGAACCCAGTAAAATTTGGGCCAATCCAAAACAAAACACATGGGCCTAATGGGCCATACCATAACGAAACCATGACAACATAATACAGGGTTGGGCCGAATATGCACGAAAGATAATTCAATCAATTACGTTGAATCGGATTATGTTTAGTGGATCCAAATCGACTAAACATATTTAAAAGGCGATTCATTCGATTTCGCGACTTTCGGGTTCAGAACCCCAGTTCGCGAAAGTGTGCCGGTTTAAAAGAGACCGGCCTGGGTTTGCGTGTGGTGATCAAGGCTCTGATACCACTGTTGGGTTACGACAGTGGCATTCGGGTCTCGGTAATAGCAAATTTTTTTTTTTTGGAAATAATTATTTACAATAAATAATTATTAAACAATTACCGAGTGGATTAAAACAGATAATTAAATTAACTATTAATTTAATAGGCAGCGGAAACGTTTTAAATTACAAACGCGAAAACCAGGTAATTAGCGTAAACCGAAACAACAGGATTCGACAATCACCAAACGCGCAAACACCATAATCGCATTTAAACAAACGCGAAGTATCTATAAAATAAATAAATAATTTAATCTAAACTAACTATGAGTTTAGATATACCTGAGCGGTGATTCTAACAGACGTTCGAGACACCGGAAGTCAACGGGTGATGCTAGGGTTTCGCAGAACGTGATTCGTCCGACGAATCTGACTTTCCTCGCGAACACGGATTTACTACGCGGTGAATCAAGCACCGAGAAAATCTCGTACGTCGGATTGGGCGCGAACTAGGGTTTGCGGACGACGAGCCGAACACACGTGATACGCGGTTCACGACTGAGGTTTGTCGGCGGCGGAGCCGGCGACGGCGAGGAGGGCCGGCGGTTGTCAAAGCGGCGGCGAGGTGCGACGGTGACGGCGGCGGTGGGCGGCGGCAGGCTGCGGCTGGGCTGCAGGCGGCGGCGGCTCGGCTTCGTCGGGCTGCTGCTGCGGCGGCTTGGTCGCGGCGGGCGGCGGCGACCCGGTGGCTGCGGCGGCGGCGATGGAGGAGGGCGGACGGCGGCGGCTTCGTGAGCGGCGGTCGACGGCAGTGAAAAGACAGGGCAGCGACGGTGATCTAGGATTAGGGTTCTCGCGAACAGGTCGTCGGAGAACAAGGAGGCGGCGGCGGCGGGGTGGCCGTCGGCGTCGGAGTCGCGAGAGGGAGGAGGGAGGCCGAAATTCTCACCTTTTGGATTAGGGTTTTGCCTTCCCCTTTATCAGTTATATTTATAACTGACTTAATTTTCGTTTAGCCCCTCGATTTTACCTAATCCTTAATCGAACCATTTAATATCTGGAATTAACATTTAACTCTTTAAATGTTTGTCGCTTGCAGGGTATTAGTTAAACTAATAACATGTCTATTCTCGTCCATGACGTAAATCTTATTTAACGTCCTTTTGTCGCTTTAATTAATCTTAGTGATTAATGTTGATTTAAGTAATTAATTATGTATCAATTAAACTATTTAATAAACACATAATTAATATTTCTGCGAATTTGCCGGTTATATAGGTAAGCGGTCTTTAATACCCGTTGCCTCCGGTGTAACTCTTACGGGTCTTGACCGGGTCGGGCACTTGATTTAGTCGGGTCTGGACACCTAAATCCAACATACCTACCGCGAGGCGGTACCCTCTCCAGATGGGCCTCAATGGAAAGAAGCCATCAAGTGTGAGATAGAGTCTATCTTGCAGAACCACTAAGGTTTGCAAACCACTTGGATATCGGTGGATATTCAAGAAGAAGTTGAAAGCCGATGGCTCCATTGATAACTATAAGGAGAGGTTAGTGATCAAAGGATACAGACAAAAGGAGGGTCTGGATTACTTTGATACTTACTCACCTGTTACACGCATAACCTCGATAAGGTTGGTGCTTGCTATAGCGGCTTTACGAAATTTTGAGGTTCACCAAATGGATGTAAAGACCGCGTTTCTAAATGGTGATTTAGAAGAAGAGATCTACATGGAACAACCTGAGGGTTTTACCACTCCTGGCCAAGACGGCAAGGTGTGTAGACTCGTCAAGTCTTTGTATGGCTTGAAGCAAGCACCTAAGCAATGGCACCAGAAGTTTGACCGTGTCATGCTTGACAACGGATTCAAAATAAATGAGTGCGACAAGTGTGTCTATGCGAAAGACACACCTAGAGGTTATGTGATTTTGCGTCTCTATGTAGATGACATGCTTATCGTCGGGAGTGATGATAAGATGGTCAAAGCTACTAAAGACATGTTGAAAGCGAGATTTGACATGAAAGACATGGGGCTTGCAGATGTGATACTTGGTGTAAAAATCATCAGAACCCCAAATGGTATTGTCTTGAGTCAATCTCACTATGTGGACAAAATCCTTGAGAAGTTCAACGCGGGAGATAAGAGTGTGTCTCAAACTCCGGTTGATACTACCCTACATCTTGCTAAGAATAGAGGAAAAGGGGTTGCTCAGTTAGAGTACTCAAGGGTGATTGGGAGTCTCATGTACCTTATGACATGTACCAGACCAGATTTGGCTTATGCTGTGAGCAGACTAAGCCGGTACACGAGTAATCCGTGCGCGGTACATTGGAAAGCAATGACTCGTTTACTAAGGTACTTAAGATACACGAGAGACTATGGACTGCATTATACCCGAGATCCAGCAGTTATCGAAGGATACTGCGATACGAATTGGATTTCGGATATAAATGATTCCAAATCAACAAGCGGGTATGTGTTCATGCTTGGTGGCGTGGCTATTGCTTGGAACTCGGCTAAGCAAACTGTTATAGCGCGGTCCACAATGGAATCTGAGTTCATCGCCTTGGATAAATCTGGTGAAGAGGCGGAATGGCTACGTCAATTTATGGAAGAAATTCCAAGGTGGCCTATGCCAATGACGGCTATTTGCATACATTGTGACAGTAAATCGGCAAATGGGCGCGCCCAATCCATGATGTACAATGGCAAATCAAGGCACATTAGACGTAGACATAATACGGTACGACAACTAATCTCTATTGGAGTTATCTCAATTGACTATGTGAAGTCAAAGGATAACACTGCGGACCCGTTTACAAAAGGCTTAAGCAAAGAGTTAGTTTTGAAGTCGTCAAGGGGAATGGGACTAAAGCCCATTGGGTTGAAAGCTGATGCGAAGGAAAACCTAACCTATGAAAATGGAGATCCCAGGCTCTAGGTTCAATAGGACAACCTAATCGCATTGGCTAAGGTCACTGTGGGGGAGTACCCTAAAATCTTAAAAGGGAGTTGTGTACTTCCTAGTCCATTCCTATCACCAAACAGTGAAGTGTGTGAGGTTAAGCATACGATGGTCAATAACTTTGTGTAAGTCATAGATGATTTTGAGTAAATCATAATACCAATGCTTTTAATGATTGTGGTAATCACCTATGCAAGAGAGAAGTGCGGTCGCTTCGAATGGATTTGTTGGGCACAAATCCTAGAGCTCTAGCAGAACCAGGCAAGTGTTCCAAGACCATGATTGGACACGACAATAAGGGCTAACCAAGTTAGGGAAAGTGTTGTGTGGGCATAATAACGGTTACACAAACGGTCAGTTGGTTCAAAGACATCGCGTCTACCAAACACCAGTAACCCAAGTATGTTTCACAAAGGAAGGTTCAAAGGGGACACCTACCTATCCTGCAATACTGGACTGCCAAAATTGCCTTTGATTCTTGAAGAATAGATCGATACCCATTCATGTGGGGGATTGTTGGAATTTTGGGAAGAAACTAGTGAAAAATGGGGTTTTTTTTTCACTAAGTGTGAAAATGAGTTTTTCACCAACTTTGGACTAAAATAAAATACAGATAACATAGGTTGTTACCTCTGTATTTAATGGGTTTGTGTAGTACGTTGTGAGGACTTTCCAACGCATCAAACCACGTCCAAATCCGAGCTCGTATGAATGAGATATTGAAGCTCAAAGTTGAGGTCTCGCAACTTGTGAAGCTGCGAAAATCTGAGAGAAAAATGCTAAGTATAGCATGTTAACTCATCCCACATTGGTTGGGGGATGAAACCAAAAGTGGTTTATAAGGTGGGAACCTTACCAACTATTGTTTCCTCTAGTAGGACACATCCCTTGGACCCTAAGGGGTGCGAAGCACCCCTAACTCACACTCGCACTCGCACACGCGTGTGGCGTGGGCGTATGAGGCGCAATGTGGCGCTTTGATGGCGCACTTTGCACTTCGCATCGCCGCGAGCCGCTTGAGAGCCGCCTTATTGTTTTTAAGTTCAACCGGAAGTTGGTCCGGTTGAAGACCAGGCGGATATGTTCAAGCGGAACGTGAGTTGAACCGGAAAACAGGTTCGAGCGGAACTGGGTTCAACCGGAAAAAGTTCAGGTTGAAGTTCAAGTGAAATTTCAGGTTGAAGTTCAAGTGGAATAGTTGAACCGGAACCAGTTCAGGTGGAACCTGTGGGGTTCAGCCGGAAGGTTCAAGCGGACCTGCGTGGCACCGCTGTTCGAGCAGAACGCGTGTTCCTCCGGATTGACAGCTGGAAACGCGTTTTTGAGCTAATTAAGGTAATTCTGCGTTAATTAGAAATTAATTTGCATTAAAGACATTTAATGCAAAGTTTGACTACGAATTATTTTTGTGTGCTCAACAAGTCATTCCCACCTCTATAAATACAGTCTCATTAGTTGAGGCAAGACACACCAGAATTCACAGAATTCTTCCTCTCTCTAAAATTCTCTCTTCTTCTCCTTCTTCCAATATTCATCCTGTTCGTTAGGTTCTTCGAGAACTCAAAGGTATTTTCAAGCTTAGAGTTATCCCGGCCGTACAATACGGTTTAGGCGATTGTACCCTGGGAAACAAAACGGATCTTTGGTAGACCCGAAATTTGTTTTAAGGGACCCGGGTTTTGACCCGAAGCCTTCGCCAAAGGATTTCTCAATCCTTCTTTATTTTTCTCTAACAACTAAAACTTTATCAAATCATTTTCTACTTCTCTGTCTTCATCTTCAAACTTTAAAACCTTTTCAAAACCTCATCTTGTTTTATAAAAATTTTATCATTTAACGTTACTTATTTATTTCTCTGTATTTGTTTTTCCATTTCCATGTATTGTATTTCTTTATTTCTTGTAAGTGTATCGTAACGTCTTTCTCTTTTCTGTATTATAATAGGAGTAGAGTGATTTTGTTTCCATTGTATTGTAATAGTGTAGTTTTATTTCTTTGGTTGTAATCGTACTAAAATAAAAGTATTTATTTTTATTTAAATTTACGAACGGTTTTCCTACAAACACCACATCTCAATTAAAGCCCCGAAAGAAATCTAATGATAGATTCGAGTTCGATGAAAACAAAGCTCAGATCTTCAGGCTGAAACTCAATCACAGTCACCTCCAATCAAGAATTATTTTGATCAATTTCGTGGGGTTTTCAATTTCACCGTCGTCGCTTGTTCTTCCCTCATTCTTCATAACTTCTTGCCGGCATCAGAAGAGTCCACCGGAGTTCTTCATAACTTCTAATTCTTCTTCAAGTAATCCCCAATTGGGTTTTCGACTTAAGGTTAGGGTTTGAATCGCTAGATGGGTATGCAAAAGTTTGCACGACAATCTTCATGGGTTTTCTTGCTGGGCTCTTGTACGTCCCGGCCACCAAATTTGCCCAAGCTTATTGGCTTGGAACTGATCAGATCCGTTGCAATTTATCAATGATTTATTGTGGGTGGTTTGGTAGAATCTTACTTTACTTTAGCTACTTATCGACTGTATTCACTTCACTCCTTTGGATTAATCCATTTGTTTATCTTATTGTCAACAAAAACATCAAAATCAAGAACATTCAGCACACGAATCATTTAAACCGGCAAAGTGGGTATGTGAAGATCAGATTTTAAGTTTTTCAGATAATGTTGTCTGCTAGCTACCGGAGTTTTGAACTTATAAAGTTTCTGCGCGAATCTGCAAATGTTTTTAAACGAAGCGGTGTTATCTTGGTACCAAAGATTTCACGCCAGCAAGACTCTGGATATAGATTACAGTCGGGCCAAAGTGTTTTTGCATAATCATTGTTTGTGTCTTGCGGGGATACAATTCTTCTCGCCACCTGTGTTGGTACCTTTCTTTCTTGGTTTATCTTGGATTGACGATAGTGTTCTTGATCATTTTCGGCTTTGTGTGGTTTTGATTGTGTGTTCTGCTTTGGTCAAAGAAATGAGTGTGTTGATGGGGTGGTGAGTTGTGTTCATTTTGGGTGTTTTAGTTTCAGTGAATCTTGCACTCTATAGACAAGGGATTTTGTGTGTTTCTTGATGATTGTAGAGTCTTGTATCGATGACAAAATTCTGATATTTTTTTAGTAGTGGTTTACAAGTTTTGTGATACTTTTGTTACAAGGATATATAACTTGTGATTTATATCATATTTTGGTTCTGATTATTTTGGTGTTCCCAAACACAACTTATTTCAACATTCATCTTCTTGGTAAAGCTTAGAAAGACTTAGGCATAGATTGATTCTTACTTCTAATACTTACTTGCAAGTAAAGAATCACAAGAACTCATTTTTAACCAAAGATCCGAACTCCCATTAACCAACCATATGCTCACAAACCATCAGTTGTTCATCACCAAACAATCAGTAAGTAATGAAACTATTAGGGATTAGAGAACACACACACTAATCAAAGCAAGAACATGACGTTTTAATGTGGTACGGTCTCGATGTAAGACCTACGTCCATGAGGGAAACTAGGTTTTCTTTATTGAGTGATACAAATTACAAGTACAAGATATCAAATATATATAGGCTAGCTAATTAGGGTTTCACCCTTGATAACTTGCTAAACAAAATAATTAACTGGGTCTAATTAGGGTTAGGGCCGGCTAAGCCCCCTCCCTTGTTTTCCTAATCGCATCAGCCCATATGTGGGCTAAAGGCAACATCGCACCAACAATCTCCCGCTTGGTGTCTTCGGACCTCGAACAACACCATCTCTTCTGTACTTATGTAATGAAAACCCCTTCTGATCTTTAACGCACCTAGTCACGCTTGGCCTTTGCATCAGTTAACCTGAAGGCCAACTGAAGCTACACAAAGCTTCAGCTTATCGAGCACCACAGACTTGGTTAACATATCGACTGCATTCTTTGCACCTAAGATGTTCTTCAAGCTGATTGTTCCATCACTGATCAATCATCTCACGAAGTGATACCTCATCCCGATGTGCTTCGTCTTCCCATGATAGATTGGATTTTCGCATGTTTAACAACACTCTTATTGTCACAATACAATGAGTATTTAGTCTGCTGTTTTCCTAACTCTTCAAGAAAAGTTTTCACCCAAACTAGTTATTTCCTGCCCTCTGCAACTGTCATGTACTCGGCCTCTGAGGTAACAATGCCACACTTTTCTGAAGTCTAGACATAAAGCTTACTGTTGTTCCTCCCACTGTGAAAACATTCCCAAGAGTGCTTTTAAACGTTCCTTTGCATCTAGCTTTTCTCTATATTTTGATCCAAATCATATGCACTAACCCAAAGATTTTGGGTGCCCATATATCAGTACTTCCCCTTGTTGGATTTAGGTGTCCTGACCCGACTAAATCAAGAACCCGACCCGGTCAAGACCCGTTAGAGTTACACCGAAGGCAATGGGTTTAAAGTCCAGTTACCTGAATAACCAGCAAATTTGCAGAAGAATTAATTATTTATTTATTAACTAGTTTAATAGATAAATTAATTATTTATTTCTAATTAATCGTTATGATTAATTTAGTGACAAAGACGTTAAACATTATTTACGTCTTAGACGACGGTTAACGAATCAGTTATTTAACTAATATTCGTTAAGTCTCGGCAAGCGACAAATACTTTAACACGTTTAAAGTTAGTCGCGAAAATTAAAAGGTTCGATTAAGGATTAGTTTAAGACGAGGGACTAAACATAAAATTAATCAGATATTTATATCTGATTAAGGAGGCGTGAAACCCTAATTCACAGACTAAGAATTTCGACCTCCCTCCTCTCTCTCCCCCCCTCGCGATTTCGGCCAAGGCCAAAGCCGCCGTTTATTCGCGAGAACCGTAATCCTTTGTCGTTGTCTTGCCGTAGTTTCTCCTCCCAGATAAACTGTTGCAAAGGAAGCCGAGAACCGCCGCCGTGCCGTCTCCCTGAGTCTGCCACCGCCGCCACACCGTCGTCCGCCACCGCCGCCCAAGCCGTCGCCGCCACAGCCCGCACAAGCCAAGCCGCAGCAGCCCCACTGCCACCGCCCTCCTCCCGTCGCACTACCGCCGCCCTCCGCCGGCCTCTTCCTCGCCGTCGCCGGTTCACTCGCCGACACCCGTAACCATGAACCGCCGTCACTCGATAAAGGATTATCTCGGTGCCCGTGTCATCACGTCGTGAATCCTGTAACCTGCGAGGATTGTCCGATTCGCTCGTCGAGTCGAAACCTGCGAAACCCTAGCGTCACCCGTTGACTTTATTTTCGATGTCTCAAGCGTCTGTGTTTGAATCACCACTCAGATATATCTAAACTCGTCGTTGGTTTAGATTTATTTTATTATTTATTTTATATGTATCGCGTTCTTGTTTTAATGCGATTAGTGTTTGCGCGTTTGGTGGTTGTCGAATCCTGTTGTATTTGGTTTACGTTAATAGACTGGTAAACGGTTTTGTAAATTAATTTGTTTTTCCGCTGCATATTAAATTACTCGTAAATTTAACTATTTTGATTTTAATTTACTTAATTACTCGGTGTGTGATTTAATAATTATTTAATATAAATAATTATTTGTTCCGAAAATTTTTGTCGTTACCGGGAACCCGAAGACCACTATCGTAACCCAACAGTGGTATCAGAGCCTTGACCACCACACGCAAACCCTAACCGGTCGATATTAAACTGGTGTATTTTGCGAATTGGGGTTCTAAACCCGAAAGTCGCGAAATTAATTGAATCGTCGTTTAGATGTGTTTAGTCGATATAAAGCCACTAAACATAATTCGATACAATAAAATTGATTAAATTATCTTTCGCACATATTCGGCCAACCCTGTTTTTGGTTTGTCATGGATGTCGCTGTGGTTTGGCTCATTAAGCTCATTTTGTTTTGTTTTGCATTGGCCCAATTTTGACTGGGTTCAAAGTTGTATTTAATTTTAAAATGGATTAGGTTTTATTTTAATTTTGTAATTGCTCACCTTCGCCTAGACGAACGAGACGAGCTTGATACGACGAGCATTTTAGAGATTATCCCTTCTAGGGATTTTCGAAAATGGCATGAACCCGAAATGAGACGACGTTCTTCATGATGCGCGGAGCTTGTTGAAGCAAGTGGGAGCGACTAAATCGATCAGGGAGTTTTTCTATCTCGTGTTTGGTTTACTTTTACATCCCTCGACCTTCCTCGATATTGTCATAGGCTCTGTGGCCGAATATGTGCATGTGTGTTTGCTTGTATTTGGTTGCTTGTCTTAATTCTGATTAACGCACCGACTAAAATCCAAACTTAGTTTTACCGGTATAAAACTAATTTTTCGATCACTTAAAAGTCCTAATTTTAATTACGACTTTATTAAATTTAATGACCAATTTAATTCGACATTAAATTCGGATTTTTCGATAAATGAATCGAACTTAGCAAATAATTGGTTATCGCCTCGTGACACGTAGATCATTAATACATAGGATATTTAAATGATCGTCCCGAGTGAGATAGGGTTTATAATATTCGTCATAATATATATCATTAAACTATGACTTAATATCCTATCTGGTAAGCATAAAATCGATAGTCTATGCCATCCTAAGTCAAGTCTAACTTGGAACATATTGACCGATGCATCTGTGTTGGAGTATTTTAACACCGCACATGGTGTTTGGGGTATCTTCCATGGTGAGCGTATTGGAGTATTTCAACACCGTACACACATACTGACCACTTAGGACAACTACCATTTTCTTTACACGCACCTTTGGTATTGGAGTATTTCAACACCGTATCTCTGGTCGGCCTGTAGACAGAACGGGCATAGATGGGGCTAAACATATTTCGCTAATCTGTTCGCGAAAGCCCCATAACGGTAGTTGTGACAGTCTATCACAAGTGACACTCGTTGTCCATTTAGTTACTTAGAAATTTTGAAAGCACTTTACGCTGTCTGGAGGAGTTGTCTAACTAACTGAATTCCCATTTCCTATTCAAGATTAGCTTGCCATCCTTGAATAAGAATCAAACATCGAAACACTAAACTTTTACTGTTATTCAGATGGCTAACCGCGCGAACCAAGAAATTTTCCATCTTAAGTCTCTTCTGGAGAAAGAGAAGCTTGATGGCCTCAACTTTCTCGATTGGGAAAGGAATATGAAAATCGTCGTTGAGATGGCTAACATGGAAAATGTGTTAAAAGCCAAGGTTCCCGGGCAGCCTGAAGTTGACACTGCTGCTGCTCGAAATGCCCATAACACATTGAAACATAATGCTAAATCTGTCGCATGTCTTATGCTAGCTACCATGACCTCTGAAATTCAGAAGAACATGGTTGGGGGGACGGCTTTTCAGATGATGGGTGATCTGAGGGGCATGTTTGAAACCCAGGCCTGATAGGAGCGCTACGACATAGTTGTGACACTTATTAACTGTCGCATGGTTGAGGGCACTTCTATCAGCGCCCGTGTCATGAAGATGAAGGGTTACATCGACCGCCTTGCGAAGCTAGATTACGAAGTCCCCGCCGAAATGGCGACGGACCTAATTCTTGCGTCACTGTCTAGTGCCTTCACCCCTTTTAGGGTGAACTTCAACATGAACAATCTGGTGAAGACAATGACTGAGCTTCATGGCATGCTCAAGACTGCCGAGACTAACCTTCGTAGTAGCAGCAGCAAGGCAATTGATGTACTTGCAATCCGATCAGGAGGTGTCAGAAAGCCTGAGGCTAAGAAGGGAAAGCATGGTTATAAGAAGAAGGACAAGGCAGCTATTCCTAGAACATCTGGAAGCTCCCAAAAGGGAAAGTCGAAAGCATCCAAAGCACTGCCGCCTGAGCAGCGCCAGTGTTATGAAGCAACAAGATGGAGCAGGGCAATCCCTCAGTATACACATAAGTTATGTTGTATGATGCTTCACTAATTCCTACAAAATATATGCTTGACATACTTTACGTTTTGTAGGTGCATGAAGCTGAAGAAAGCAAACCAAGATGACATGGAGCAACCTTGGGTGATTCTCAATAAAGCTCATGTCTGATGTTTTCATTTTAAGACAATTCTTGGTGTCTTAAAACAACTTGTTTGTTTGGTTTTCCTGGTTGTTTTTCCAGGATGAACAATTACTTCTTATGGATTTTGACCGTGACATGTTTTTGACTATCTATGATCTTCGAAATGTTCATGGTTATTTTAATCTATGTTTGAATTTTATTCAACCGTTTATTAGATTAAATTCAAAATCCTAAAACAACATACAACACAACATGTACCTGGTACACTTGATTTAATCAAAGCTGGCTTTAATGCGATATGAAAAAACATTCGTTTTTCATAGCCATAAAGCCTTGGGAGTTTATCGTACTCAGTACGGCATGACGCACGACATAACGATAGTTCATAAAGCCTTATGACTTAGAACCACCAGCGTCAAGAATATTAAATCAAGTCGAACTGATTAAAGATCGATGTTTTCGATCTTAACCATGTGATCGAATCAATCCTTTGCTTACATCAGACGTTTGTTCAATCAAGTTCGAATTACCAACTGAATTACTGCAATGCAATCACTTGCTGATTATGACATTGTAGAAAGGTTACACCTTTTTGGTGCACTGTACCATTATTTGTACACGTGCATACCTGATTTCACCTTAAAAGTCACAGACTACACTCGTTCTACTCGCATGTGGTTGAATCCTACAATACACTAAGTGTTTAATGTAAGGAATTACAGTTTCATTCTTAAAACTGGCAAATACTAGACTAACGACTTGTCACAACAATCGCCCTCCACATCTTATAACCAAAACGCCCCTTCACAAATCACTTTCATAATTAATTCTATTCACAAGACCGGAATCTTGCGAAAGTAAGGATTTAGTAATTACATGTCCACAATTAGATCTTTGAATATCTAAAGAAACGTGATTCTGATATATCACTGGACAATGTAAAGCAACTCTTGTACTTATACAAGATGAGCCAGACAAACAGTGTTTCATCAACAAAAGATTGTTGCTCAAGGAAATGTTGACATTCTAGTCAGAGCTTGAAAATTAATCTTACTTGAATAAGATCATGTCCTGTAAGTACATGAAACGATCTTACTACTGCATGTATCGATCAATGTAATGAACGAGAATGTAAATAAGATTTTTGGTATTGAATCACACAAGATTACAAGGAAAGCTCTCTTGTTTCTCTCTCTACAAAACACACACAGAAGGTGTAGAAATGACAGAAGTACACTGCTATCATTCTAACAGATGATATTTATAGTAAGCACATATAGGCCAGCGTACCAACTGGCATACCATTGGTACGGTCGTACCAATGGTACGACGGACTAGCATGGTACGGACCATGGCATGTTGACCCTAAGACTCACACTAAGACACGCTCACTTAGATACAATACACGAGACACTTCATAGCATAGGAATATGCTCGAACAAACTCCACCATAACGTGTAGTGTATCTATTCTCTAACTAAACTCCAGTCTTCGATCTTCAGCATTGTTGCATCCGATCTTCAACTTGAAATCTTGTCATAAATAAAACTAGCATGGCTGGATTACTCTTGAATCATCTTTGAACTTCAAGATCCACTTGTGAAAGATATAACAAACTCCCCATTTCACCATGCTTGAGTCTTGACACACATAACCTGCAATTTCAGAAGACAGAAACGCAGTTTCCTTTTCTTTTGAAAATTGATTTAATCTTGGCGCAAAACTAATTAACAACACACAAGCATACGTAATGGACATCCAGTCCTCATAGTGAAACTCTAGGCCGACTCTAAATGAGGATGCACCAAGCACCTCTTAGCCGACCTAATATAATCGATAGCCACCGGATATGACCCAGGACTAAACAAACAAGAGATACATTATTACAAGGGAAACATAGTCATAACAGGTCTTCAGAAACAAACATCAGTTGTTTATTATACAGTGCCCTATTCATAGTGACAACAACCATCAGAATATTCCAAGATCAGATTAGATCCACACCTACACTTGCTTACCTGCAACATAAGTCAACCACAGAGTCAACAACATACGTTGTTGGTGAGTCGTAACTACCATCATCACATTAACAGTTTTCAACACATACAAATTATAAATTTATCATGCCGCACCCAAGGTCAACACTCAGGTACTCTACGGGCACGTTGCGCGTAGCCGTACACCCTCTACGAGTGGTTTTTAAGTTCAACATATAAGTACATATTCCCCCTAGTAAATTAATACTAGAGGATCTGGGTGAATATGGATCGTTCAACTATAACTGCCGCTATAATCCCTTATATGTCTAGTGGTCTCAACCTTAATGACCAGAAAGTCTCTAATGACCCACACAGGGTATTCCCACTCACAGTGTTCGACAAGATAATCATAACAGATATAACAGATACATCAGAACAGAAATGTGATCTCAAACAGTTAACTAATGAAGGAAGTCAGAGGACTCACAGTAATGAAGTCAGAAACAGTGTGCTAGATGGAAATCCGAGATTCAACTAGAATATCCTATCTTCGGTTTCTAGCAACCTATCAGAATTATCATGTATATATTTGTCATATACAATACTAACGAGTCCATTAACAATCTCACGTTCAAAGTATCATGAAATACAGTCACTAGATCAATCAAGCTAAGTTTTTGGTTAACTTAGAATTAATCAATTATTTTGTCATTTTCCTTCAGAGGCGTACCGCCTGGAACTAATCATTTCTAGGCGATACGCGTCAAATGGTAAACTGAGTTCCTGATTTCAGATTCGGGCGTACCGCGCTGATAAATCTAATTTTGGGCGATACGCTGTAATCTGATAATCTGATAACTGTCCTTAGTTTTCAGGGCGTACCGCTCTGCATGCACCCAACTTGGGCGGTACGCCCCAATCTGGCCCGACTATGTTGTCTTTTAGTGCCATTTTTACATTTTGATGTTTCTGGGCCAGAATTGTTTAAGGGGTCAGTTGTATGTCCTTTAGGGAGTTACCAGTGGTTCCTTTGTGGTCTATTATCCTAGTTAAACCATAACCCCAATTCCCGAGCTTTCCTTTTATGGTAAGTTTCATCAATTCGACCCCCGTTTCATATGAATATCAATAGGGACAGAACTCTTATGTTTCAATGGCCCATTTCCTCTTTAGACACACTGACCAAATCTGGTCTTATGCTATCTTAACTTATAAAGTTTCTATTTATGGAAAAATCAACATGCATGCATAAATGGATTGTACCTTGTGGAGGTTTCCTTGTATAATCAAACTTCCAGAATTCCTTGCTCCCTTAGATCTCCAATCCAACTCTCTAGAACAGATTTGGGGCTGCATGTATGATCCATCATCATATTATAAGTGTATGATCTTATGGAATTCCAAAAATGACAATCTTATGCACAAATCAAGAGGCCCTTACCTTGATTGCTCTTATAATTCAGTTCTTATACACTTAGATCCTCCTGGATTGCACATGCACAACTGTATCCACAAGCATTAAGGCTGTGAATGTAATTCTCTCTATGAAAATGAGCAATTTTGGAGAAAATGATGGAATAAATGACTTACCATTGAAGGTTTGCTCTCCCCCTAGGATCCCATGGCTTGTAAGTGATGGAACAGAGGTCTGGAAGTCGCAACACAGAGCTGTTGGCCGGATATGAGCAAAGAATCACGAGTGTGTAGCTATAAAGGCCAAATTCTTAGTTTTTAACGATATGAATTTATGGCGTACCACCCTAAAATGCTACATTTGGGGCGTACCGCCCGGATTTTGAGATTCGGGTAAGTGGGGATCTGATGGGTGCCGCAACCCGACCCGTTTAACAAACGGGTTGCGTACCGCCTGGAATTTCCTAATCCTAGGCGTACCGCCCCAAATTGTAAGCTTGAAACTTTTGAATATTTTTCATTTAAAATTTCCAGCTCGGATCATGGTTTAGGCACAAGGGTTACAATAAAACAAGATGAAATTGTATAATTCACCAACAATCCGGTCGGTCTTGTGGACACGCAGAGAAAGTCCGATGAATTATACGAAACACCAAAGAAAATAAAGTAGAACGTCAAAAATGAACAACAATCAAGTCGATCTTTCGATACGCAGAGAAAGTCCGATCCTTTGACAAAATAAAGAAAATCAAACAAGTTTAAATATTTTCAAAATGAACACATGTTTACACAGTGACTTCTCATTTTTCTTTTTCACACATCTTTTCACTATCTTGATATATGCTTCAAGATATTGTCCACTTGGTCAAGCATTAGTATTTATTTAATATCACATCTGAATACTTTCTGATTTAATGTTGAGCGTACCAAGCACATCAAACAAAGATCTTATGGCTTTTTCATCTAATTTATCCATGAGTCAGACACTAAGCCAATGTACCATCATTTTCCAATTATGTCGGATCAATTTCTCATTTTTCAATGTTTTTGTATTTTTCTATTTTTCTCCCCCTTAAAATGAAAACTCTATTTTTGGATTTTTCATTTTAACAAAAACACAAAGACACTATTTTTGGTATTTTTAATTTTCTCCCCCTAAACTACAAACAAAATGCATTAAAGAAAGAAAATTGACCTTTCGACATGGATACCTTTCAGTTTTAGCTTTTTCAGGAAAAATTTCAGTTTTGAAATTTGATATGTCTTGTAATTTAACTTAAATCAGCAAAATACTTCTCCATCAGCAACTTTTCAATCACCAATAGGTCTTCTAGATGTACCTCCACACTAGTCAAACACATCAGTTTATAAATGACCCGAAGCGAATTGCTTCTGGTCGACCAGTGTCTTGGTTACTTTTCGAAACCACTTTAGGTTTCCAGATTTGTTGTTTCGGTAAATCAGAATTTGATGATCCTGTCACAGTTGATTGTGACGAACATCCTTCAGATTGAAATTTAGGATTAAATCGTCCTTGTCTTTTGAAAAATTTAGGATGAAATTCATCAAATACTCTGCCATAGTCATCTATGAATCTCGGTTTGGCAGATTTACCAACAAATGGAACTTTTCCTTTTCTTTTATTAGAAGCAGCAGCAATCAGACAATCTTGTGCCATATGCCCTTTTTGTCGGCAATTATAACACAAGCGATTGTTGATATTTCTCCTCTTGGGAACCTGCATATCTTCACAAAAATAAGCATCACCAAAATGATCATAAAATGTATCATACACCTGAAAGTGATGATCATGAACCCATTTTGATGTCGGTCTTTTTGAATTTGAATTTGATCCTTCAGAAAAAAATTGACAGATTGCTTCTTTTTGTTCTTTGAATCATCATTCTTCACAAAAACTTCTAATATTTTATGAGCATCCACGCAATGAAGTGGAAATTGTTTGTCAGAATATATTTGTTCCAAACCCTTGAGCTTGTAAAACCTCTCGGGTTGAACTTTTACAACCTTAAAAACATCCTTCTTGACTTGTTTCAACTCGACTTTCTTCAAATTCTGTTGTTTTGAAGTTTGATCCCTATCGGCTTCAACATTCTGAGTCTTGTACCCCAAACCAACACTTTTATCAGAACCTTTTTCCTCTGAAGTAGATGCTTTATGTCCATTTTTCGCTAAACGAGAAAACTCTGTTGGGTTTCTGACAGTGGTATACGGATGCCCGG
>JBCNJP010010820.1:0-20028 GCA_039602395.1 Deinandra increscens subsp. villosa
AGTTAGTTGTGTAGTTAAAAAGTATAAATAAAATAATAAACGAAGGTAAAGAAATTATATTATAGGTTTTAATTTCTTATCGGGTTCACTGTTTAAGTTTTATTATACTATAAATGGATTTGAACAACAATGTTGCATAACTAGCTTTATACCCCGCTGGTGGTGAGTTTTCACAATGTGAGTTGTTGATGAATAACTTGTGATTGCATTTTCCGAACAAACGGAATATTAATAACAACTTGGTGTCCATAATGGGATACACCACATCTAACACCCCGATTCTATGAAAAAATGGAGGAATAAATTAAAATAAGTGAAACAAGGAACGTGGACAAATACGGGGGTCAATTCGGAGTTATAATGACGCGGAAATCGCAAAAACAAAATTAAGATTTTCTGTTGGACCAACGATGCCTTAGAAAATGGGTCGGATGCGTTGCCTGGAAAGGGCTCACGGGTTTTATAAGGGTCCAAAAGCGAACCTTCTAGGCACATAAAGTGCCCCAAGCGGTCCGCATTGTCATCCTGAGGTTAAATAATATAAATACTCGATTTTAAGCATTTCAGCTCATTTTCCTCTGAATTCTTCTAAAGCTCTCAGTCCAAAAACACAATAGACATCCAAGGAAGGTCCCAAGGGTCTGAGACCAAGGATTGGACGGTTTGGATGATCATGGTATGGCTATTCTTCATCTTGATCATAATTTTAGTGTTTTTGATGGATTCTATAATGAACTAAAAGATTGAATGCCTTGATCTAGAGTCCTGCCAGGGTGATCAAGGACTGATCAGATGTTGAGGATTGTTCTTGGACATCAAGATGAGGTTAGATTGTTGTTACATGTTGGATCTCTTAAGTTTTCATATGATCATGTGTAGGTGATTGTGGTTGCAACTTCAGTTATGAGAAGTGCTAAGGACTGATTTCAAAAGCTAAAGCCACGAAATTAAGGTATGGATAAGTTTCATTCTTGATAAGTACAAGTTTGTAATGCTATATGTAGAAGTATGGATGCATCCAAGTTGGTTTAGTAAGGTTAAACACACAATTTTTATGTATTGAGGTCTTAATGATGGATAAGTGTTTTGGATAAACCTAAAATATGGGTAAAAACCAACTATAAATGTTCAAACAAGCAAAAACGAGTCAATTTGGAATTGTTCAAAGAGTAAAAGAGTGTCGGTGCGGACCGTCATGATTTGGGATAAATATATGCAGATGGTCTGCATCATTCGAACCGGGAGTAAGAGTTGACGTGTCCAAAGCAGACCGTCCAGAATAGATTGTGGTCCAAGAGATGGTCCGCATGTCTCTTGGACGGTTTATGAATTTTGTCTAAGTGTTGGATTTAAACACTTTCGTGTCGGGTTTGATCCTTAGGTTCGTCTTAGTTGTTAGTCAGTTTTAACGTCACTAGGATATGTGACACCCCAACCTCACCTTACTAGGAGCGGGGAGGGTGTGGAACCGACCGTCTGTATCAGATCTCGTGGAAGCAAAAAGATAACCCAATAACACACAAACACAAATAGACGGTCCAACAAGACGATGTAAACAAACCATAGGTAACATAATGGTATTAGTTTGTTTATTACAATATCCAAATACGCCCTAGTTGACACCAAGACTATTACTAGGATACAAAACACCAATTTATAAATAAATAACATAAGGAGAATCAATAGGACTAAATATCTAAGCCCTGATGCTCTCAAAATGCTAGTAAATGGGGAATTCCTTAAGTAGAAACACATGTTGTACTCTTCCCCGTGCTGCCTCACCGGGCCAACCATTCTATTTACCTGCATATCAGCTAAAACAAGTCAACAATCAAAGTTGTTGGTGTGACAACTTGCAAATCTCCAAAGTCAACCCGCTTTACTTTGACTTTTTATTATATTAAATACGTGCATTACTTGATCTATTTATCTGATAATTACAAATTTCGTATGATAAATCCAACGTGAATAGTCCCCGCATTTGTTTTTGGAAACATATACCCGTAACATACAAGTGTTATCATAAAATAATTTATGGAACTCTAATAACAAGAAAAGAAATATAAAAATGTACTTTTTATATTAAAGCCGGTGTCAAAAGTAATATCAACGACACGTCAGACCATTAAGTGATTATATTAAACAACTTAGTTTTAAAAAATCAAGCTTAAAAACCTCGCGAACAAACAAAACTATTCTTGTTAACACTCGCAAATCTAAAAATCTTATTACACTAAATACTATGTAAACCAATATACGACGCAAAGTGTTATCATTTTTCAAAACCCGAACAATCTAAAAGACACTAACAATTATCAAGACATAGTCGGATAAACCCGTTACACTAAATGTCAATCATAACCAAGCCCGCAACTTAACCAAATAAACCGACCTGACAGCCCAACCCGAACCCCCAGCCCAACGGGCCCAGCCTCTTTCTCCTTCCCCTCAGCCCAGCCAAAACCGGCCCAAACCCCTTATATTTATGTGGGTTACGGCCCAAGTGCCAAACCCATTCCTAATGTTTAATTTTTTTTACAAACTAAACCCTCACTTTTATATATTTACCACCTTTGTAGTTATTAAAAACCAAGAATTTATAATAAGTGGTTCTATGTAACATATTTGTAAAGAAAAGAAAAAAGAAAGAAAGATTAAGTCCATCATCATGCATTACATAAACCTTACCACCTTAAAAATTTGAACTCTTAAAAAATTTCATGACACCTCCTAAATAACTTATGTAAATTGATGTACTTAAACCTCCTAAGCTATGGTTTAGTGCCACCTAATGCTAAGTGATGCTAATCACATCACACTATGAGTTGGCATCCATGGTGAAGAGGTTATACCTAGAAGATCTAAGGGAAAAACATTGTATAAAAACCCTCCCCACCCCCTTTAAAATCTGGCCATATATCACCCCATCTCCACACTTCTTCAAGCCTTCCAAAACCCATCTCCACCCCTCATTTCCTTGTGATTTCGACAGCCCCACAACCACCACAACACCCACCGCCACCTCCCGGTTTACGGCAACAGCTAGTCACCACTACCATGGTTATTCTAATCCCTAAATATCATGATGACATTTTATGATGAAAATCCTAGATCTAACACATAATTAGGGTCATAACATAGATCTAATAAAAACCATTCACAAAATGCCATATTTTTCATTAAAAAAAAAACTAGATCTAGCCATTAGATTTTAATTCTAAGCAAGATGAACCCTTAGATCAGGTAAAAGATGACATTTGAAGGTAGGTATAAAGATTTAAGTTCATATATTTAAAATCTAATAAGATCTAGTAAGATCCAGAGAGCAAAACATGAAAGATAATCAATTTTAATCATAAAAATACTACTTTTTCCTAATAAAACCCTAGATCTATAGCTTAGTTGATGATTACACTAGATCTAGCTCTAGATCATAACCAAGTTCATTCTTTCCTAACTTTAGAACAAGATCTAATCGAAGAGGATCAAGAAAATTAGAGATCTATGAAGATCCATGAAGAAAATCAAGAAAAATGATACTTTTTATCATAATAATTATATTTTTAGATCATGGATCTTAGATCTTTCAAGCATGATGTTTCCCCATGATAAAACATTCATAAGAAAGCTAACTTTAATTAGCCCTAACCATGGATCATCAAGATCTAACAAGATCTAACAATTAATCAACATAAAGATCATAAAAGTTTAAGAAAATCTTACAAAAAGCCAATCTTTTTGCATAAAATCACTAGATCTATGATCTAGGTTTAAAAGATGATAAAGAACTGATCTTGGTTAGATCATGGCAAGAGAAGAAAAGGGTAGAAGCGAGAATGAAGAAAAACATACAAAAAACCAAAAACTGACACTTTTTTTTTACATGTTTTCACCAAACTTGAGCTCAAATCCTCCAAGATCTTGATCCTCTCTCTCTAGCCTTTTTAGGATTTTTAGGGTGATTAGGAGGTGAAATATGGAGGCTAGAATGAGAATAAGAGGTTAAATACTCGAATAATTAGGCTGAAAACGCGGTTTCCCGTGTTTGCCGATTCACGAGTGTCACGCGTACTGTTTTCGATCTAATTTCTTCGTTCTAGCTCCGATTTGACCCCTGTTTTTTCCTATATTCCTCATTTTTAGCCCTCTATAACATTAAACATATTTAATCCACTCAAAATTGATATAAAATATGCCTCTTAACTATTAATGATTGATAAATATCATTCAAAATGCATTTTTGGTCGGTTTGTCGTTTTTATCACTTTTAAGCAAATCACCAACGTTTAACGATCCGATCAAGTGTGTGATGACTCATAATGTGATTTGTGATTATAAGACTAAAAACAAATGATAATTTTGATATACGAAACTCAAAAACATGATCTCCCGGTTAAATCAAAATCGCACGGAATTTACCGAATTTTCAGTGATTGCGTTCTAGACCTTGAATTCACACCAATCCTTGCTTGTATTTGCTTGTGTACGTAACTAGTATTACACAAAAATGTCATACATGCTTAGATTGATCAAATTCTCGGTTAAAACGTAATTAGCGACGCGTTTGCGTAAAATCCGAAATAAAGGCAAATCCACTCATGAATCAAACAATAGCCATAATGATGGATCAAATCACATCAAATAAGGTATAAAACATCATAGGAAACACAACTCTTTATTTATTATCGATCACTGGTTTGATTACATAAAATTCGGTCGGATCTGACAAATCGGTAAAAAAACCCGAAATGTTACATTGCTCCAAACATTATGAACCATCCTCGAAATGCAATCACTCATGTCATTCCATAAAATGATGGAGTGAAAACTAAGATATTTCCGTTAATCATGTCTTGAGGTACTCCCTTTGTGGAACTCCACGTACCCATCTCTTCATGTCCTCGTTTCATTTGAAACTCTAGGTTTTGAACAAATCTGCTCAAAACAACAACACCAAGTTGTTATATATCTATAGTTTAAGTAGATAAACTTAGACTAATAAAGATGTTTAGGAAAACACCAAGTTGTTTTTTTTTTCCAAAATGCTACTTTTCGCAAGAGTAGCAAACCGATTCGGAATGGATTCAACGTGTTCCTTTTAATTCTTGTGAACCGTTACAAGGGTTGTAACATATTAGACAAAAACCCTTTTATTAATAATAAAACATTATATTATCAACGGGCATCGCCATCACATCAAGACACGTTCAAAGTTACAAGTTTACATAAAGTTTGGTATAAATGTCCAAATGTCGCACGCACGTTAGAACCAACAACTGGAAAAAAATGGAGAGTAAAACGTTTAAACCTAATTGTTTTGAATCACACAATATGTGAATTTACAAACATTCTCTAATAACACTCATAAGACGTTTTAAACCATAAATTATATATATCAAGAAATCAGAGATTGTCTCAACAATCTAGGAATCCGTTTAAGTTTGCTAGATAGTATGTGTAAAACGATTAAGCGGTTGAGATAACCGTTTACACAATCTTTAAGAAGAGAACGTTAACAAAAGCACTAACCGAACTATCGTCATAATTAGGAAATCTGAACATGCGAAAACCACGAGCAGTAGGAACAATCCTGAATTGAAATAAAAGAAGAAAACAAGAAAAAAAACCGGGCGTGTGTTTAACACAATTCCCTAAACAGATTCGTCGTCTGTTCCCAGGGTACACCAATTCGAAATAGTGTGTACTGCCGGAAAAGATACTTGCCTGAAACGAGATCGGAACGAAGCAACAGCAATCGAAAGTGATCAGAACAAAGTAGCAACAAGAGAGAGCGATGTGTGTATGTGGTGTGTAGCCTATTCACAAAAATCTCTTCATGTATATATACATGAAGAGTTCTACATACCAAAGGTTGTCATTATTATGTTCTTAAAGGTTCTCCATTATGATCGTTAATTCGTTAATTAACGATAATAAATGGTCAGTTTTAGGATGCAAAGAGTCTTTGTCACACCAAAAGACTGATCTAGAATTTTCTAGACCCTGATCAAAACGAGCAAAAAGAATTTTCTTGACCCTCATCAAAACAAGTAAAAAATTTGCGTCTCTCAGACCCTGGTTTCCGAAGCTGCATTCGTGTCTACAGGTCGCGCGTTACCTATCAAACCATTTTCTGTACCCCCCCCCCTGCGCGCGTGTAGGTGCTAGAGTAAAACACATCCAAAGCTTTGACAAAGCTTGGATGTATGGTCCTTATAAACCAACTCAACCTTGGTACCCACACCAATGTGGGATAGTCAAACTTATTTGAGATTGACATCTCATTCACACACATTTTCCAATAGTAATTACACCATAAAAATGGACACTTTATTCTCTTTAATTTGAGTATAGCATTGCAATATATTTTTTTGATAAAACTTCTATGTGCTATCGTATAACTTGCATAATTATCAGTGTGTGATTATAAAATAGATTGCGTAATGATCAATATACGTTGCATGAATATCATATAACTTACATAATTATTTATATAAGTTTATATAATTATTAAGTAAGAATAAATATAAAAAAAGTTCCCACCATTAAAAAATATAGGTTCGATCAGTGTGTAACAGCAGTGTACTTATTATAAATATAGCTTTTGTGATTATTCTCGTAAATAATTTTTCTAAAAACATGTGATACGCCCTAATTAGTTAGTATCCTTTGTATGCAAATCATATTTAGCATATATAGTAACTTCACATTATTTTATTTATTTGTTTATCATTTTTTATAGAACTTGATATGTAATAAACAAGTTGCAGACCCGTCTGCGTGTTGCGGCGGGCCTGCAATAACAGTGTCGTAAAGTTTTATTTGATCTTGTGACCCACTTGTACTTCGCGGCGTGCCACCCATTTACCCGTCAGTTCAAACAAAAAATGTTTTATTGTTGTGAAAGTATAAAACTATAAAAAAGTATTGACTAAAGTCGAAAACTTTAAAAGTATACTATAAAACAAAAGTAGAAAAGTTAAGGGTATAAAACATAAAAGTTTTGTGGTCAAAGTATAAAACTATAAAAAAAAATATACTAAAAAATGAAAGCAGAAAATTTTTGGGGAATAAAATATATAAAAGTCTAAAAGTTTTGTGATAAAAGTATAAAACTATAAAAAGTATACTAAAAATGAAAGTTAGAAAAGTTTAGGGGTATAAAATATAAAAGTATAAAAGTTGTGTGGTGAAGTATAAAACTATAAAAAGTCATGATGAAGTATACTATAAAACGAAAGTAGAAAAGTTAAGGGTATAAAACGTAAAAAGTTTTGTGGTCAAAGTATAAAACTATAAAAAAATATACTAAAAAATGAAAGCAGAAAATTTTTGGGGAATAGAATGTATAAAAGTCTAAAAGTTTTGTGATAAAAGTATAAAACTATAAAAAGTATACTAAAAATGAAAGTTAGAAAAGTTTAGGGGTATAAAGTGTAAAAGTATAAAAGTTGTGTGGTGAAGTATAAAACTATAAAAAGTCATGGCCAAAGTCGAAAACTCTAAAAGTATACTGAAAAACGAAAGTAGAAAAGTTAAGGGGTATAAAATGTAAAAGTCTAAAAGTCTCGTGGTCAAAGTATAAAACTATAGAAAGTATACTAAAAATGAAAGTAAAAAAGTTAAGAGGGATAAAACGTAAATGTCTAAAACTCGTGTAGTCGAAGTATAAAACTATAAAAACGTAGTGGCTAAAGTCAAAAACTCTAAAAGTATAATAAAAATGAAAGTAGAAAATTAAGGGATATTAAACGTAAAAGTTTAAGTTTCGTTGTCAAAGTATAATACTATAAAAAAATATACTAAAAAGCAAAATTAAAAAAGTTAAGAGAGAATATAAAACGTAAATGTCTATAACTTTAGTGGTCAAATTATAAAACCTAAAAAGTTTGTGGCCTAAGTATAAATATGTAAAAGTGTCTAAAACTTTGATGGTCAAATTATAAAACTTAAAAAATTTGTGGCCTAAGTATAAATATGTAAAACTCCACTATGTCTGTTGAATTATATTATATATTAACAAATCTAATTGAGTTTCTTAGACACAGTTTACCGTACATCATGTTTGCTTATTAGGTATTTCCATGTGTATAGGTCTGTGTGTTTTAAGTGTTTTCACGTGTACTGTGACACAGTTTACAGTACATAGGCGGTTCATAGATCAGCAGATGGGTTGAACACTCTCTCTCTCCTAGGCGCTGAACACAAACTCTCTATCCTTATGAAATCTTTCTAAATTACAAATTGTTATCAGGCATTTGCTTTATTTGGGAGGGTCGATTGTAATTTTCATATGATTTTAGTGACCATTAGGTACGTTTTATTTTCGTATGATTTTAATGACTTTGTCACACCCCCAAAAATCCCACGCGCGATAACGCGCCGCAGGGAGCATGACAAACCAGGATCGAACACATTAGACATACGAATAGTCTATATGCAATTTAATTTAAACCAAAGTAAATGCGTGTTGAAATGCGGAAGCGTAAACGACAAAAGTTGCAATAAATGTTCAAGCGCCCAAACATGTGCAAACCAAAGGATGATTAGTTAAAGTCTAATATGCATGCATGATAATCATAATCCATAAGTTGTGCATCCTAGCTCGTGGCATTCAATCCAGTTTAGCAACCTGAGAAATAACATGCTAAAGTGTCAACACAAAGGTTGGTGAGTTCACAGGTTTAACAGTTCAGTAACATTTCAAGTTCAGTTTAAGATTGACCGTTACAATAACGTCAAGTTGTAAGAGCATAATCACTAATACATATCAAATAGCTAGCTAGGCTATATACATGAAACTTCGCACGTTGATGGTTACTGAAGCTAACAGTTGTTTATAGTTTGCCTTGTTGTGTTTAGGAAGAATATAACACCCGTTCGATATCCAATCGTGCCAGAGCGACTGAACCGGGTGGGGTTTGTCAGACCCAGTAGTACTACAATATATTCCCCGCTATCGTCATTAATACTAACGGTACCATAAGAAGGACTTTGTTGTATCAGTGTGCTACAAGTACTTCAAGTGATATATAAAAGTCTAATTATCTCAGTTGTGTAAAAAATGCATGTTAATCTCCCCCAACAGGATTAAAACAGTAAAATGAGGCCGTGAAACTCACCTTAGATTGCACAGCAAAGTTTCTAGATAAACAGTTAATTCAAGTTGCAAGAACGAGTCTTGTGAACGCGTCAATCACCTAACGAGCATAAATGTATAAGTGTGTGTTCTATAAACTATAAGTCTAACGTAAACGATCAAAAACGAAGGATCGTGGAATTCAAAACAAGTTGAGGATGACACGTGTGTCAAATCTGAGCGATTATCGAAATAACGCGAGAAAATCCAATATATAACCTTAGTATATATTTTCTAAGTTCAAATACTCCAAATATATATATATATATATATATATATATATATATATATATATATATATATATATATATATATATAGGGTTAGGTTCAAATGAGAACTTTTTATTTTGAGAACTTTTGAGAACTAAATCTCAACCACACATTTCAGGGGGGAACCACTACAATTCATGGGAGGGGGGATACATGTAATAAACATGTGGCTCAAATTAGTTCTTTTTAGTTCTCAAACCAAATTGGTTCTCAAATGATCCTCTCCCTATATATATATATATAATGTATATATATATATATTTAAATAAACGTTCGGGTGACGTTGATAACTAATTTGCGAGAACAATATGTATGTACACGTTAAAGGTTCTAATAAAATATCCGACTGTGTCAATAAAATCCAACGATATAGGTTTTTATATTAATCTACACGAAAATATATTTATTTTACCATTTTACGTAAAACCATGATTCTTGAGTTTAAAAATAAATATTTATAATATATATATATATTTACATATGATTTATTAAAACTATATTTGGATTCAAAACGTCTAAATATATGGGTGTAATAGTTGAAGATACGTTTAGGAATAAGTTTTAGGTGGTCAAATGCCTTAAATCTCCATAAAACAATAAAAATAATAAAACAGAGGCCGCCAAGGTTCGAACCGGCGACCTCCCATTCGCAATACAACAACCTGGCCACTAGGACAACACTTCTGATCTGGTTATATAGGAAACGGAAATGCTTTTGTGTTGTAGTGGAGACCAGGCCGAGTTTTAGGAAGGAAATCAGGGAAACAAATAAAAACGTATGGGACGGGTCTCGAACCTGCGCCCCCAGCGTACCATAACAGCGACCAAACCAGTCATGCCAGATTGGTGTCTAGTGATAAACCTGTTTCTAAACTTTATAACCCGTACCCGGATCGAGTCTCCTTCTTCCCCACAAACCCAATCCCGCCGGAACCCTAATGCGGTGGCCGGAAAATCGTAAAACACAAAAAAAAATCTCAGAAATTGTGTGACTAACGGAGGGGATGATTTACCTTGAGTCGGAGATGTGAGATTGACGAGTTTGGACACCGAAAAGGATCTCGAACTTTGAACGCGAACACCGAGCAGCCGTCGCGGTTTGAACTTCTGATTACACATGGTTGCTCGTAGGAGATTCGCGATCACATTGGTGATCAAGAGGTGGTGCAACAGTGGTGGATAGTGGTGGTTGACGGTTGTTTTGAGTCGCCAGCAAAACTCTTAAAAATAAAGAAAACGAGAGAGAGGAAGGAAGAACGAGTGAGGGAGTGAGGTTTCTGTTTTGTGAGCTTGTGCAAATGATATACACATATCATTGAAGGAAATTGATGGTCATTGAAGGCAATTGATGGTGCAAAACGGAAACCGACGAGTGATGGTGATGATCAGTTTCGACCGATTCTCAGCTTCTTGAATTCACGTAGTTGTGATTAAACCCACTTTTGGGTTTTGGCAGAACTTGCCCCTCAAATTTTCAATTATGGATGCAGGGTTATGGCTAAATACAGAAACGGTCCTCCATATTTTATTAAATAGGATTAGGTTTAGGAAATGACAGAATAATCCCTCAAGGTTTTATAAAAATCTAACGGCTCTAACAGAGGTTAACAGAGGAACAAATAAATGAGGAATGTCAAAAATTTAAATCGTATAACGTTTATAAGAAAATATAAATCTTGTTTTACGATAATAAATCATGGAATAACTCCACCATTATACATTTTAAAAATCACATAAAATCATAACTTTCATATTTAAATCACATAAATTTGTGAATAATAACTCTATTATCAATAACTTGTAATTAAAACCCTTTAATTACATAAAATCATAAATCTCATTAAATCATATATGTATATATATGTATATATATATATATTTTAATTCCGGAATTAACATAGAATTTCAATTGTTTAAACTTTCGGTGCATGCTCGTAGTGATTGATCACACAAAACCCTCATTTGCTAAAGTCAACAAGTCAACACAGTTAAGCACATAAATGTTCACACAACATTTAATACGTTTTACGTTCAGTTAATGCCAGAAAATGACATGAAAAGTCGGATTGTCACAGTATCCCCTTGTTGAAGAAATTTCGTCCTCGAAAATTGCGTAACGCGGTAAAAATTAATGAGCTAGACACAAAGAAAAGAAAAGATAAATTCTCAGTCGTCACATCATCCCCTTGTTGAAGAATTTTTGTCCGCGAAAATTTAACCAGTACCTGAACTAGACGAAGGCTGATCCTTGAACAGTCTCGGAGTTCCAACGAACTTTAACGATTGGGATCTTGCTACGTATTGATTGTTTAACTTCCCGGTCCATAATTTCTACTGGTTCTTCGATAAATCGAAGTTGTTCGTCCACATGCAACTCCTCGAGTGGAGTGATTAATGTCTCATCTGCTAAACATTTCTTTAAATTTGACACATGGAAGACGTTATGTACCCCACTTAACTCTTGTGGTAAGTTTAGTTCATAAGCTGATAGACCAATTCTCTTAACAATCTCGAATGGCCCAATGTATCTCGGGTTTAACTTACCACGTTTACCAAAACGTACTACACCCTTCCAGGGTGAGACCTGTAACAAGACCTTGTCTCCTTCCTCAAATTCCAAAGGTCTTCGCCGTTTATCAGCATAACTTTTCTGTCTATCTCGTGCGGCTTCCATACGATTACGAATTTGTACGATTTTCTCTATTGTCTCGAGTACTAACTCAGGACCTGTGAGTTGACTGTCACCAATTTCCGCCCAACAGAGAGGGGATCTACACTTTCGCCCGTAAAGTGCTTCAAACGGAGCTACACCAATACTGGTGTGATAACTGTTGTTATAGGAGAATTCCACTAAGGGTAAGTGTTTATCCCAACTTTCACCAAAATCAATCGCACATGCACGCAGCATGTCCTCAAGAGTTTGAATGGTCCGTTCACTTTGACCATCGGTCTGAGGGTGATATGCAGTACTCATATCCAAACGCGATCCCAATGCTTCATGTAGAGATTCCCAACATTTAGATGTAAATCGAGCGTCTCGATCTGATATAATAGAAACTGGTACTCCATGTCGCGAGAGGATCTCTTTGAGATAAATTTTGCCTAATGTCTCGGAGGTATCAGTTTCCTTGATTAGTAGGAAATGTGTCGACTTGCTTAAACGATCAATAATTACCCAAACACACTTGCTCGCTGTACGAGGTAGTTTTGTGATAAAATCCATAGCTATTCCCTCCCATTTCCACTCGGGAATTTTTGGCTGTTGAAGTAACCCTGCCGGTTTTTGGTATTCGGCCTTGACCTTGGAACAAGTCAAGCACTTGCTTACGTAAGTGGCAATGTCAGCTTTCATCTTAGGCCACCAGTAAATCAATCTCAAATCTTGGTACATCTTATCCGAGCCTGGATGAATAGAGTAACGAGACTTATGGGCTTCATCCATAATCAATTCCCTCAGATTTCCAGACCCAGGAATCCATATTCGGTTCGCACAATACCGGATACCATCTGATCTAACTTCCAATAACTTATCCATACCCCGCAAGGATTCTAATTCAATGTTCTCATCTTTGAGTGCTTCGATTTGTGCATTCCGGATCTGATCAGGTAATCCTGTATGAATAGTAAGTTGTAACGCACGAACTCTTCTAGGCTTGGGGTTATCCTTCCGGCTTAAGGCATCAGCTACTACATTAGCTTTGCCTGGATGGCATCTAATTGCGCAATCGTAGTCATTAAGAAGTTCCACCCAACGACATTGTCTCATGTTCAACTCCTTTTGAGCAAAGATATGCTCGAGACTTTTGTGATCAGTGCAGATACTACACTTTGTACCATAAAGATAATGCCTCCAAATTTTCAACGCGAAAATGACTACTCCCAACTCCAAATCATGAGTTGTATAGTTTTGCTTGTGAATCTTTAACTGACGAGAGGCATAAGCTATGACTTTCTCCCTTTGCATCAGCACGCAACCTAATCCTTGCTTCGATGCATCACAATACACCACGAAATCATCATTACCCTCTGGTAGGGATAATATTGGCGCGCTACAAAGTTTCTGCTTTAGTAGCTGAAAAGCGGCGTCATGCTTTTCATTCCAGTTATACGCCGTTCCTTTATGCGTTAGTGCCGTAAGGGGTTGGGCTATCTTAGAAAATGCTTCAATAAATCGTGTGTAATAACCTGCTAATCCTAGAAATTGGCGAATTTCCGTTGGTGTCTTAGGCGCATGCCAATTCTTAATTGCCTCAACTTTGATTGCATCAACGTGAATCCCCTGATCATTAACAACATGACCAAGAAATTGCACCTCACGCATCGAGAAATCACACTTTGAAAATTTTGCATACAATTGCTCCATCTTGAGTAACGCTAAGATCAAACGAAGATGTTGTCCGTGCTCCTCCTTAGACTTAGAATATATCAGAATATCATCAATGAAGACGATGACGAATTTATCGAGATATGGCTTGCAAACGCGATTCATCAAGTCCATGAAAATCGTTGGTGCGTGGGTTAACCCAAATGGCATAACCATGAACTCATAATGACCATAACAAGTTCTAAATACTGTTTTCGAGACATCCTCCTCGCGGACTCTCAGTTGGTGATAACCCGATCTTAAATCGATTTTGGAATAATAGCTAGATCCTTGTAGTTGATCAAACAAATCATCGATTCGGGGCAAGGGATAACGATTCTTGACAGTCACTTTATTGAGCTCTCTGTAATCGATGCACATTCGAAAAGTTCCATCTTTTTTTTTAACAAAGAGCACTAGAGCTCCCCAGGGCGATGAGCTGGGCCTAATAAATCCCTTTTCAAGTAGTTCTTGAAGTTGAGTATATAGCTCTTGTAATGCATTTGGTGCCAAACGATAAGGTGCACGAGCAATTGGTGCTGTTCCGGGAGCAAGATCGATCTGAAATTCGACTTCTCGGTGAGGTGGTAAGCCTGGTAGATCTTCTGGAAAGACTTCAGGAAAATCCTTCACGATCGGGATATCCTCTATCCTTTTCTCTTCCACTGATTTCTCCGAAATGTTCGCGAGAATAGCAACATGCCCTTTTCGCAAACACTTCTGTGTCTTTAGAAAAGATATCACACCCATAACAGTACCCCCACTTTTCTCCTTGTACCGAGAGCAATTCTCCACTCGACAATGGTATTCGAATGATTTTCTCATGACAAACGATTTTGGCACGATTCTTGGATAGCCAATCCATTCCCAAAATAATGTCAAAACTTCCCAAAGAGATGGGCAAAAGATCTATTCCTAATTTATGGCCAGCCAATTCTAATTTACAATCTTTAACTATATGGGTCGACTCAACAAGTTTACCATTAGCAAGTTCAACTACGTATTTAGCATCTAAAGGAGTCAAGTTGGCATTTATCATATTGCTAAATTTAGTAGATATGAAGCTTCTATCAGCACCAGTGTCAAACAAGACTAGAGCATAGTATCCATTAAGACAAAACTTACCAGTAACGACATTTGGATCTGCTCTGGCATCCCCCGAGCCTATGACAAAAGCTTTACCTCTGGCACCATTTCCTCCATTGTTCCCATTGTTGTTGTTATTATTGTCATTTCGATTCTCGGTGTTATTGTTATTGTTGTTATAGTTGTTGTTTCCACCGTTCAGCTGGGGACAATTTCTTTTTATGTGGCCTTCTGTCCCACAATTAAAACAACCTTTAGGGGCTTCAGCATCCTGAACTTGTTTCCCGTTGTTCTTAACCCTATAGGTTTTGGACTGATGACCCTTCTTTCGACAATTTGCACACACATAAGAGTCACACGCACCATAGTGATGGAAACCATACTTGTTGCAACGTGGGGAATTTCCCAAGTACGATGATCCTCCTTGGCCGCCTCGGCCTTGATTGTTTTGAAACTGGTTGTTCGAGGAGAAATTCCTATAATTATCAAACTTGCGATTCTGGTTTTGATGGTTCTGCTGGTTGGAAGACTTGTTTCCAAACTGATTCCCAGAATAATCCCACTTTCTTTTGTTGTCAGAGGCTCCAGAAGTTCCTTTTCTAGGAGGTAAGACTCCATGATCAACTGCTTGATTCGTGTGACACCTCGTCCGAAACCCTAGGTCAAACCTCTTTACTTTGGCTTTTAATTAAGTATTAATGTGCATTAACCGATCTTATTACTGTTTAAACTGTTAATTACTGTACCTGACCATTAACTGATGACGTAAACCTAATCTCGCGTTTGTACTAGAAGCGTATACTCGTAAATTTCAATAACAAAAAAATTAAATATAAGATGTACTTTATATTTTATCCGGAACTGGTGTCGAACGTTTATATAACCGACACAGCAAGCTGATAAGTGATCGCATGTTTAAAACTATTCTGTAAAACAATTTGGACGGTCGAGCTTAAGACTGTTGCGAACTGACAAAACTGAAAACGTGGCATCTTTTTATAAAATACAATCACCTACATACTCAAAGTTTATAAAAACAAAAAGAGTAGGAGATTTTTATTTATAAAAACAAAAAGAGTAGGAGATTTTTATTTATAAAAACAAATTGTGATGTTAATATGGCCACATCCTACTCCTTCCCCACCACAATCCCCATCAACTTTCAATTTTCCCAACACTTGTTCTTGTGTCCTTTTTCTCTGCCATAAACACCAAACAAGGACCACCACCTCACCCACCAAACACCCCTTTATTTCGTTTTTCTACTTCTTCACGTAAAGCAACCTGCACCACCACCCTTCCATTCACTTTTCTTATGTTTTTGTTTGTTTTTTTTTCAAGAACCACAACTCACCACCATCACCTTTGGCCAACTCCACCACCGTGAACAACCATCGCCAACCTCTCTCCTTGCTCCCTCTCTTTCTTGTCGACGGCCAAGCAACAACCACCCCCATCGCCACCTTCCTCCCCATCCCGTTTCCTTGTGCGTGGCAGCCCCAACCACACCACCACTACCACCACACTGCTGCTGCGGTGCAGCCCCTCTGCCGCCGGAAATCGCAGTTGCAGAGCTGCTGCTGTGCGAATGTTACTGCTGTTGTACCACCACCACCCTTCTTCCTTGCGCATGACAGCAAACAGCAGCCACCTCCGCCGCTGCTGCTGCTGCCGGAACTGCTCCGGCTGCCACTGCTGTACCTGCCGTGAACCACACCACCGCCACCTTCCTCTTCCTTCTTCTTCTCGGCAAACCACCATGAACCGCCACCTTCCACCACCAACCGTGACCACCACTGCCGACTCCTGCTGCCACTGTTCCGTTGTTGCTACCGATGTTTCCACCACCCTCAGCCGCCGCTAGCAGCTGCGGAGCTGCTGTCGTGAACCATCGAGCACCACCGAGCCACCACCGTCACCTTCCTTTTGATCGTTTTCTGACCCCTTCCATTGTAAGTCTTTTTAACCGTTTTGTTTAAGTTTTTAATACGTTTTAAACGTTCCCAAACGATCCCCGAGTCTTAACGATCGATTCTTTTAAAACCCGAGTCTTTACAACTAACCGTTTAAACAAGAGGTTTACTAACGATCAAACACCTAACTATATTTTCCTTCTTTATTTTCTTTAAACCTTAAGGCTATAAGGTTTGAAAAGGTCATTTTGTCAATAACTATATTCATATAAAAACCCATGTTTAAAGTTACTAATAAATGGGTTAATTTATTATTTAGTTAATTGATGATGTTAACATATATATTGCATGGTAAATGATTGTTACTCTTATGTTTTAACATGATTATAAATGGCTAGACTTGTTATTTATAATCTAAATTGTTAATCATCTTGTTAATGAATTTATAATTACTAATGACATAGTATCATGGATGAAATTGGGTGTTTAAAGACATTAGTGGACTAGTTTGGACATTAGATGTGTTATATAAACTTTTGGACATAAAATGATAACATTAAAAACCCTAAAATGAATTTTATGGAAGTATCAACGTTAGTAATTTTATAAAAATTACTATGATAAATTAAACCATAAAAGTTGACAATGGGATCAAATATATAAAAGGGTCATATTTTATAAAAATATAAATTCTAAAAACAAAAGACTTAAAAGTCTTGTTTAGATTTTATAAAAATAAAATGGATAAAATATATATATAGATATATTTTATATCCAAAATTGATAAAATACCATATTTTTGAACAATTAACAAAACGTATAAAACTTTGGTTTTTATACAAAAATAGAAACATTTTATGTTGATGGAATATTCTATAAAAGTCTTTAAATTTAAAAACTCTAGCTTTATTTAATAAATAAGGTTATTTAAAAAAAATGAGTTTATAAAAATAAAATCAAAAGACTTATAGAAATTATGAAAAACATATTTTAAACATTCTTGATTATTTTAAATAAATTAAAATAATCAAAACGTTTTAACTGGATCAAATGTTTATTTTTAAACGTTTGAAATTGAAACAAAATCCTTAAACGATTTAAAACGTCTTACGACGTAAGGAAACCTAAATAATTATTTTCGACAAATAATTATTCGTATGAGTGCTAGAAGCCCTAATTTGATTTAAAACTAATCATGATTGTTAAAGATAATTATTTTAATAATAATTATATTTAGATTAACATGGAAACCCTAATTATCTTAACATAAGTTTAAATATTAAATAAACTTTAATGTTTTACTAAACTTTTGTTTAATTATTTAATCGTTAACTTGTAATAATTTGATAAATTATTCCGGCAAGTTAGAATAATTATTTCGATAATAATTATGAACCCTAGTTATATATTATAACTTCACGTGATTAAATATTCAATCGATCGAACGAACTTAAAAATAATAATAAATATTATTATTTAATACAACGTTCAAGACTTGATTGAACTGCCCTTCATGATTCGTTATCGCATGTTCATTTCGTGTATTCAATTTACATAAATGCCTTCATAAGTGAACATTAGCATTTACTAATTTTAAACTAATTAACTAACGGGTTTTCAAACGCTACAAATGGGATTATACGTCAAGACTTAACCGGTATCATTTGGGTAACGTTCGTTACTCAAATGATTATGTGGACCCTTATGCATATTGTCTTATGTTTTATTAGGACTTTACTTGCTAGTTGCCACTCGGTAATCCATCATCATCACTAAATCAAGTAAATTTCACGGCCCCTTTTCTTTACAACTGTTTTACACTTATGGGGGAGAAATCATGAACTTATAAAATGCTTTTTACTTAATGTTATGGTTTAGCTGTTAGCCGTATGACTACATGTTCCATTCTGTATCCCAAACAACTGGTACTTTATCGTTATCAACATTAGTACAACTGAATCTTACTATTAATTGAATTCGATTAGTTCTACTCGAAACGATAACTAGTGAATAGATCTATTTGGGTTGACAACCCTGCCCAGATTGGTAGCTCCAATCTTGACTTCGTACATTGTCAAGGGGTACACGTCAGTTATTCTAGTCTGTTCGGTATTCTTGGGATAGAATGCCATGAGTGGGTAATCCGTTAGTATTCGAATTTGAGGTTCATGTGAGGTCTTACAACCACGATAGTAAACCAACGTAACATTTAAGTATACGGTAAACTGTTTTACCAACATACTGTAAACTGTTTTTACAAACTCACCATAGATTCATAAACCTGTGAACCTCACCAACTTTATGTTGACCTTTTAAACTCATAATTTCTCAGGTATCTAAACTTATCATGGAAGACGTGCAAATGGGGCTTTACTGTAACTTTCGACCCTGCTTCACCGGAGTCGTACTCCCGACCTATCGTAAATAAACTGATTTGTGATTTCAATATCAAACCAAGACTTTTATTCAAATGTAAGACGTTATCATTTCACCACAACTTTCCGCTGCAAAATGAATGGTATTATGTTTTAAATGACGTTTGAATTTAGTAGAAGTTGTTCTGTATATCTGCGATTATGATTCCGTCTCGCTCACACCCAACCCGTTGACCGGGGTGTGACAGATTGGTATCAGAGCCGTGGTTATAGCAAACTAGGTTAAACAAATAAACAAAAACCAAACCTGGACTATAACCCGCTCCGAAGCTACCGTTTGCACGCAAGACCAATTCCATATCATATTGGTTACGTTAACTTATGTATTATATATATACGACTTATTATTACTCAACTGGTGCATATATATCTTTTATTCCAGATACCGTTATCATGTTGCCAACTATGTTTTCTTCTGGAATATTATCGCAGAGATGACTTCCGACGAGGTCATCTGCATATCTGATTCCTCTGGAGAAGACACCGTCGTGCCTGAGTACACGCCTTCCCCTGAAGACTATGAGTTGTCCAGCCCAGAGCAGGACATTCTCACCGTCAGTATAGTCCGACAGTCCTCATTACCATCGAGTTTTCCGAGACCATTGTGACCCTGTCTCTCAGACGACTCCTTGAACCACCTGATTCCCACCGCTGCCGTTGGCGATGCGGCCACTGCCACTGGTGACATGCCTGAGATATCACGAACAAGCCTTTGGGGTAATCAACGATGAGATCACTAGACTCTCCACCTAGACCGACCTGACGAAACTAGAGACCCTTCTAGCCAACGTGGAGCACCACCAGGCTGCCACTCTGAGTGCT
>JBCNJP010010821.1:0-20026 GCA_039602395.1 Deinandra increscens subsp. villosa
CATGTGGGCTTCATCTAGGTTTACGATTTGTATAGTGGGTAGTATATAAACCCACTAGATTTTCATTGTAACGAAGCTTTTCTAATACAACATTGAAGTTTACGATTTCTGTGTGTGATTTCTTGTTTACGATCAGCTTCATCAAGTAGGGTTTCTCATTCAAGACTAGATCTTTACATTAGATCTAGTCTCTTTCTTCTACTTGGTTCTTGAATCAAGCTTATACGAGGATTCCGCACTCGTATTTGTCTAGATATCGTGTTCTTGGTTTGATTTCGGACCTACAGTTTTAGTGACATGAACTTAGGCTCGCTACCTACGATATGGATTGTACTTGTAATATACATACTTACATACGAATAAAGACTGTTGTATTCGTACTGCATAATTATACTAGTTATACTTATGTGCTTATGTGAACTCACCAACATTAGTTGACACTTGCTCTTATGCATGCTTTGCTAGACACTAGGAGAATCTGATTTTGGGCACGTACGGTGGTTAAACCCTTTTATTTTGGGAATCTGTGTTTAACATTTTCAAAACTTAGACTTAAACTGGTTGTTTACTTATTGGGCGCTTGTTTTGCGCGACATTACTTTAATATACTTCCGCTGGATTTTTAAACTCTGGTTTTGGATATTTCCCGTTTGGAAATATATTTACATTTTGAACCCTTAACTTATGTTTGATGTAACTAATGACTCGGGTCCTGGTCTGGTTCACACCCCACACGGTAAAACTCCGTTAGTGGAAATTAGGGGTGTGACCGTAATTCCTTTAGGTGCATTGGGAGTCGGACTGAGAACAGTGTGTGTGTATGGGTTATGTCTCTGATCATCGGTTATATCACAATCTCCTCAGTCACTATTCAAAACCTAACCCTTGTGGCCGGGTAAAGATTTTGGTGCCGATATAACTGAGTCAGTAATCGAGAATATATTCCTATCCTCGGTGAAATCTCTTATGTCGTCTCTATGTTTGTTTCAAATGGCAAAATGTATTGTTTATTGGTAAAACCCCTTTTAACTACTCTTTTCTTAAATATTTGTAAGTCTCTTCTAATTTTGGAAAGAAATTTCCTAAAGCAGGGGAGACTATAACATTTGCAAATTACCCGATTGAGAAACCCGACCCGTTTTAACTTTCACGAATTATCGATTTGTAAATTATTGAGAACCGGAAGAATTTTCGGGTATTTGTACATTAGTTAATGGATCTAAATGATTTATAATCGATTTTCGAAACCGAATACTTAGTTACAATCAATTGCAATCAAATTGGATGTCTCAAATTGAAAATAAAGTAATCTCGGGTTTTTACGTGATTTTGGTACACGATTTTTCGTTTAGCGGGAATCACGTGTTTGATCATCGTATGTCACAATTGATTTATTTATGTGTCTATTGGTCCTAAATAACATCACAAGTCATCATGCACAAGTTGAGTCTCGAAACGTTAGTGATTAACCCGTTAGTGATACGTACGTAAAAAAAAGACCGAAAACGCGTTATATTTAACCATAAATGGTATTCTATGTTCAATTTTATAAGCTTGAATGTGTTTCATATGTTTGAGAATGTAAAATGGTGAAGATCGGTGAAACCGGAACTTGATTTCGATAAAGAACGAAGAAACTAGAGCCAAAACGGTAAAACCAACCAAAACGTATTATTTAATTTTAAATTGATACTTGAAAAATGTTATATGTCATGTTTGTACCCTATCTTAGTGGAAACGATGAAATGAATCCAATGGTGATGAGTTGGGTCCCTAAAACCCTAATTATCATGGCCAAAATATCAAATTACGTAAAAAGTCAATGAAGGTCAAAGGGGGGTCTGCCTGGCTTCGCACTGCGGTACGCGAGAGTTGGGGAATCCAGTCTTCGCGGTACGCGACCCATATTCGCCGGGTCCAGAATTTGGGTTAGCTCGATTTTGGCCTATTTTAACCACCTAACTTTTTTTCTTGAACCCTAATTGCTCCTGAACGTGAAAGACGGTTGTTCCTTCATTTCCACACCACTTCTGAAGATTAAATGCTCATTTTGAGTGATTTGAAGCTCATAAAAGTGTCGATTTTCATCGTTCTAGGTCTGTTTCTTCAAATCTAGAATTTTTCTTCCTATGTTTTTGTTATTTCATGTTAAAGACTTGATTTTTATAAGGATTCCATGCTAGATCTTGGTTATACATACTTATATATGTTAGATCTTGTGAAGAAAGCATTAAAGTTGATACTTTTATTAGTTTTTATTGAAGTTTTATGTTTACTTGTGTTGGATCTTGATGGATCTTGGTTAAATTTGTTGAAGATCACATTTTCTTATGCGTGTTTGTTCATCAAGATTAGATCTTTAATTTACATGTAGGTTTTTATCGATGAAAAATACAAACTTTATGGATTATTCATGGAAGTAATTATATATATTGTGAGAGAATGTTTAAATTTATATAAAAATGATGATTTGATGTTGATAAATGATAGATCTAGGCAGTGGTGGACCCATGATTTTATTTGGGGGGGGGGGGGGTAGGGGTCATTTTTTTCAGAGACCTTTTTATATCAACATCGACCATAAATTTTTCGTGTCGGGTCGGGTAAGATAATATCGTATAATATCATAACAAACATACGTTTTCAATAAAATGAACCAAAAAACATAATATTTTATTGTTTTCCTCTACGAGTTGACATCTTTTGGAAACCTCACAAGTCACAAGTGAGGATTTGAAGTAAGAACACCGTCCTTTTGGTTCTTTCAGTTCATATTCTGATGCATTTGAACTTTATGTTTAGATTTTTGAACTTTATGTTTAGATTTTTGAACTTCGGAAGAATATAAAAGCTTAATCGGTTCACAATCTAGTTTGGGACCAAACATTTCAATATGAGTTTGTAATAATTACCAGTATCTATATAACATTTCAATATGAGTTTATAGAAGTATATGCTAACCTGGTTTATTGAATTGATGAAGTTGCTGCAGAGAGTATGGCGGGAATCAGGATTATTTTTCGTATTGTGGGATCGGATTGGATGAGTTGCTGATATAAACACACACCAATCTTTGTTTCATCAAATGGCAAAATATTTTAATTTGGTTGAAGACTTAAACAATTCAAGAATCCTTAAGATTTATCCATAAACGAGTTGGTGACCCGCCCGCATGTTGCGGCGGGAGACCATGGTTACATTGTTAATCCCACTTTTACGAAAAGTGATATGCAGTAGTGTTTGTGTTAATTTGAGATGTAATAGTATTACCACTATGATGTTTGTGTTAATTTAAGATGTAATAGTATTACCACTGTGAGGGTAAAATGAAAGTCATATTGAAGATACAATAGTTTTTACCACCTGAGGAGGAGTCCAAGATTTCGCCATGGGTAGGTGTACACCAAGATAAAAACCAAACCAAGTTATTATTTAACCAAATATTAAGAATTTATTTCCATTGTATACCACATATTTTGTATATCCCTCGTAGAATTAAACTTTTCAAGGAGGCTTTGAGCATTTTCATCCACTTCGAGTAGTTTGTATAAGATGACTGATGAGTCTTTTAATACAAATTTTCAGATTTTTAAATAAATGAAAAATATTATATGATAATACGCCTAATGAATTATGAAGAAAGACTTTTAGGTGCTTTCAATAGCAGAAACAGAACACATTCATAGAGTTAAACTTTTTAATGAGGCTTTTAGCGTTTTCATTTAACAAGCACATGTTTGTGCAATGAAATTTTCAATAACACAAAAGATACCAAAAAAAAGCAAAATGAAAAAGAAATATTAAACCCTAAGCTCAGATATTTGATCATCACTACAAATGACAAATAAATTGCTAAAACTCTAGACTCAGATCTTCGATCATCACAGTCACTGTTTGATAAATCATTTAGAACCCTAGGCTCAGATCGTTTAGATCACCATAGCCTCCATCAAACCAAGCACATGAAAGCTTAGCCAACATAAGATCAAATCTGGTATGATATAGCAAATCCAAACATCAGATATAACATCACGGTAAAACACAAAGGGCTCAGATCGGCCGATGAATGCGAGAGACGTGAAGCCACCGCCAAGCCACCGACCATTGTACCATTACAGCCATGAGATGTCAACAATAGTAGAAAACAATCGCTGCTGCTAGGCCCGAGGACTAAACACTATCATAGTCGCCGTCTAGGCTCAGAATGGGCCAAAAAGCATCATAAACTTGTAAAATAAGGAGGGCATTTTGCACAAGAAAAAGAAACGTGAGACAAATAAGTTTTTCCAACGGTTTTAAACACAAAATCGAGCCACCAGAAACCATAATACCATCATTGACTCTAGGGCTCAGGAGCACACCCTATCATCATAGCCGTCTGGGCTCAAATTAAGGAAAAAGCACCATCGTGACAAAAAATTTTAAGCATCGACCAAATAAAAACCCTAGCTGCTATCAAGCAAGAAGATTAGGGTCTCTAATAAGATACAACGACGGTGAGATAGAATCCCATTACGGCTGCGCTAACGCCGCCACGTAGCCAGAAATATCAAAGTGAAACTGATGGCAAGGTGGACGGGTCGGGTTTCGGAAGTAGTGGGCCGATTCCAAATCAAAGTGGCTGAAGAAGGGCCTGCGGATTACCTGGACCGGCCCAATATACCTCCTGATTGGCGCTGGCCTAATGGGGGTGTTTTAGTGTTTGTGTTTGATTTGGTTTCTTTGTCTTGTGAGTCAAGTTTGTCGTTCCTATTTAAATGACTTGGTTGTTTTGTTTTTGTTGGTTGACTTTGGAAGTTTAATAAAGTATTTTGATTTTGGAGGTTTATCCAAATCTTTCTAGTGACCGGTTTTGGCACTAGGGTTTCGTTCTTGACATAGTTCAAGGTTTCCTATCCGCTACGCCATCAAGTGGTATTCAGAGCCATGTCGGACCACCATAGAAACCATCGTAGATTCGCCGCCAGAGGCAACGATGATTACTATCGTGATCCGAGAGACGAGGAGATCGAACGATTGCGCCAAAGACTTCGTGAGGTAGAATTCCAAAACGAGGGACGATGGAGAGATCGTGACGAATCAGAGAGAACCGAATCAGTTGTAGGGTACGACGGAGACGGGAACGAGTACTACAATCCGTTCGGTCAGTCCTACCACGCCCAGTACGCACCACCAGTCGCGTCTGACCCATTGCGAAACCTAGAGTTTTGCATGGAAATCCCAGAGTTCGAAGGGGGGGTCCAACCCGATGAGTTTATCGACTGGATCCACACGGTCGAACGAATATTCGATGTCAAGGAGGTCCCAGATCACTTGAAGGTCAAGCCGGTCGCGCTGAAGTTACGTAAGCACGCTTCCTTATGGTGGGAGCACTTGAAAAAAAACGGCTACAAGAAGGTAAGCATAAAATCGATTCTTGGGAAAAGATGAAAAAAGTGTTAAAAAAGAAATTTCTGCCCATTAATCATCGGCAGGATGCCTTTTTAGACTATCATAGTTTTAAACAGGGTTCGTTAACTGTGGATGAATTCGTTCTCGAATTCGAACGTTTGCGAATGCGGTGTGGGGCCGAGGAGGAGGAAGAACAGGTTATTGGTCGTTTTTTGGGCTCCCTACGAACTGACATTGCGGACGTAGTTCACCTACATCCGTATTACTCTTTTGATGATGTTTGCAGGTTAGCACACAAGGTTGAAAAACAGGCCAAATCCCGAACCCGGTTTACAACACCACGGCCCAATCAAAGCCGGGGCACTACCTCAGCCGTAAACACCACCACACCTCCACAAACACAGCCGCTAGCTTCCTCGAGTTCGGCCCAAGCGTCCTCTTCCACCAACACATCAGCACGTTGTTATAAGTGTGGGGGGTTGGGACATTTAAAAAAGGATTGCCCTAATAAACGGGTGGTTGCCCTAGTCGAAGATCAGCAACCCACGTATGATGACGAGCCGACCTCGGACGACGATTTTAAACAAACAGAAGTGATATATCCAGATCGAGGGGAGGCGTTGATTGCCCAACGAGTCCTGAGTGCATCCGTCGCAGCTAGTGAAGATGACACAACTTGGCTACGCCACAATATTTTCCGAACCAAATGCACCATAAAAGGCAAAGTATGTGACATTGTAGTCGATGGGGGTAGCTGCGACAACATGATCGCCGTATCCGCTGTTGAGAAGTTGGGCCTAACGCTACAAACACACCCTGACCCATACCAGTTAACTTGGTTGAAGAAAGGTAATCTTATTAAAGTAACACATCGTTGTTTAGTGGCTTTCTCTATTGGCAATAAATATACGGACGAACTTTGGTGCGAAGTTATACCGATGGATGCGTGCCATATCTTGCTGGGGCGACCTTGGCTTTATGACCGGCGCGTTAAACATGATGGGTTCCGCAACACATACAGTTTCCGAAAAGACGGGTTGGGCATCACGCTCGCACCGTTTAACCCGCGAGATACTCAAACCGAAGCACTGATTTTGTCCAAGTCTGAATTCCTGGCATGCGCCATGCAACCTGAGCCGCCATGGGTCTTCGGGTTGGTTCTGTTCGAAGAAAACCCAGCAGCCCCCGCTCCCCCGCCTGACATTCAACCTCTCCTATCCGAATTTGCGGATCTTTTTCCGGAGGATATTCCATCGGGTCTGCCACTAGAACGGGATATACAACATTGCATTGATTTTCAACCCGGGGCAAGTATTCCAAACAAACCGGCATATCGTTTAAATCCTAAAGAATACCAAGAACTTCACCGCCAAGTTTCAGAGTTGTTAGAAAAAGGGTTTATACGGGAAAGCAAAAGTCCTTGTGCAGTACCGGCCATACTGGTTCCAAAGCCCGGCGGTAAATATCGTATGTGTATTGACAGTCGAGCTGTGAACAAAATCACTGTCAAGTACCGGTTTCCCATCCCACGCTTTGAAGACTTACTCGATCAGTTACATGGTTCAAGCATTTTTTCGAAGATTGACCTCAGAAGTGGTTATCATCAGATCCGAATGCGCCCGGGCGACGAGTGGAAAACAGCTTTTAAAACGCGCGATGGATTGTACGAATGGATGGTGATGCCGTTTGGGTTATCCAACGCCCCGAGCACGTTTATGCGCCTTATGAATCACGTTTTCCGCGGATTAATTGGGTCTTGTGTCGTCGTTTATTTCAACGATATACTGGTCTTCAGTAAAAATTTAGAACAACACCGAGCACATCTGCGGGATGTTTTTACTATATTACGAACACAAAAACTTTTTGCCAATGAAAAGAAGTGCCATTTCTTAACCACAGAGGTTGTTTTTCTGGGGTATCTTATTTCAGGAATGGGCATTCGCATGGACAAGTCCAAAATCTCGGCAATCACATCATGGCCGACGCCCACATCGCTGCATGACGTACGGAGTTTTCACGGGTTGGCTTCCTTTTACCGCCGTTTTATTCGCAATTTTAGCTCCAATGTCGCTCCAATGACTGAACTACTCAAGAGTTCTAAGTTTGTTTGGACGGCTGCTGCTCAGAAAGCTTTTGACGAGCTCAAAGTCCTCGTTACACAAGCGCCGATCCTAGCCCTACCGGATTTTGGGTCCGTTTTCCAAGTCGAGTGTGATGCATCAGGCATCGGGATTGGCGGAGTGTTGAGCCAAGGTGGTCGTCCCATCGCCTACTTTAGCGAAAAATTAAATGAGGTCCGACGTCGGTATAGTACTTATGATAAAGAATTCTACGCCATCATACGAAGCCTTGAGTATTGGCGCCAATATTTATTGCCGAATGATTTTGTTTTGTTTTCGGATCATCAAGCATTGAAGTACATTCAGGGCCAAGCTAAGTTGAATCCTAGACACGCCAAGTGGGTGGAAACGTTACAGGCTTATTCTTTTACCATCCGTCACAAAGCCGGGTCTTCCAATACTGTTGCCGATGCCTTAAGCCGACGTCCCACCCTTGTCACCACCATGGCAATTTCGGTTCCTGTGGTTGAATCATGGAAGCACCTATATGGCGATGACCCAGATTTTAAAGATGCCTGGGTACGGACCGCTAACTCGGCGTGGGGCATGTTCTGTAGACGCGAGGGACTTCTTTATCGCGGTGCTCGGGTTTGTGTTCCACAATCATCTTTTAGAGCTGCGATTATTTTAGAATGCCACACAGGAGGTTTGGCGGGTCATTTCGGGCGGGACAAAACCGTGGAACTGGTGAAAGATCGTTACTTTTGGCCACGTGTGGAAGCTGATGTGGCGAGGCTACTTAAACAATGTCGGGTTTGTCGGGTTGCCAAGACTACACATTCGAACCAGGGCCTATATACACCTCTACCCGTTCCCAACGGCCCGTGGGAGGACGTTAGTTTGGACTTCGTTTTGGGTTTGCCACGTACCCAACGACAGAAAGACTCTATTATGGTGGTTGTTGACCGTTTCTCCAAAATGGCACATTTTATCCCTTGCGCCAAGACGTTTGACGCTTCCCAGGTAGCCCGTTTATATTTTTCTGAGATTGTCCGTTTGCATGGTATTCCCAAAACCATTACTTCGGATCGGGACGTTAAGTTTGTTGGGCATTTTTGGCGTACTCTGTGGAAACGGTTGGGGTCCAAATTACAGTTTTCTAGTTCCCATCACCCACAAACCGATGGCCAAACCGAAGTGACCAATCGCAGTTTAGGAAATCTCCTCCGCAGTTTAGTTGGTGACAAGCCGAAGCAATGGGACTTGGTTTTACCTCAGGCCGAGTTCGCATATAATCGCTCTTGCCATAAGTCCACCGGTAAGAGTCCGTTCTTTATTGTGTACGGTCGTAATCCTTTTACGCCTTTGGACTTGTCTGCGCCTGTTGACCTTACCTCTCTTAGTACCGATGGGGATGTTCGGGCCGCTCAGATTCAAGACTTGCATCAACAGGTTCGGGTTCAGATTGCTAAGCATAACCTACAATACCAAGACCATGCCAATAAGCATCGCAAGCAGGTGGTTTTCCAGGAGGGTGATCTTGTTTGGGTTCACCTTCGCCGTGAACGTTTTCCCCGTGGGCGCTTTGGCAAATTGCACCCTCGCGCTGATGGGCCTTTTCGTGTACTCCAACGGATTGGTGATAATGCTTATAAAATCGATTTACCGGGTCACTATAATGTTTCCGCCACTTTTAATGTTGCGGACTTGTCCCCGTATGAGGGTGATTTTGGTGATGATGACTCGGGGACGAGTCCTTTTCAAGTGGGGGAGGATGATGGCAAGGTGGACGGGTCGGGTTTCGGAAGTAGTGGGCCGATTCCAAATCAAAGTGGCTGAAGAAGGGCCTGCGGATTACCTGGACCGGCCCAATATACCTCCTGATTGGCGCCGGCCCAATGGGGGTGTTTTAGTGTTTGTGTTTGATTTGGTTTCTTTGTCTTGTGAGTCAAGTTTGTCGTTCCTATTTAAATGACTTGGTTGTTTTGTTTTTGTTGGTTGACTTTGGAAGTTTAATAAAGTATTTTGATTTTGGAGGTTTATCCAAATCTTTCTAGTGACCAGTTTTGGCACTAGGGTTTCGTTCTTGACATAGTTCAAGGTTTCCTATCCGCTACGCCATCAGAAACATATTAAAGAAGAAGAATGGTGCTAAATCTCATTAATCAGGCGAAACAACAAACCTGGGTCGGAAACGGAGCGAATGGCCAAACGACCATCGCATCAACGTCGAGACACGAACATCGCACCGACGACGGCTCTACGGCGTCACCAAGCCATTATAACGGCGGCATCAACTGGGAACACGACCATCATCAAAACGGCGGTAGCCGAAGTTCATGAACCCGACTGTTCTTTGTAGAGATCGTAAGCCAGACAGAGAACCTATCGGTTCTTGTAGAGAGAACCTAGCAGATCTTGTAGAGAGAGAGAGAGTAAAAATGAGAGTTATGAGAGAGAGAGAGAGAGATGACCAGCTCGTTTAAGAGCATTCATTTCAAATGAAGCCAAGACAGACAGAGAAGAGAGACATGAGTACTTTTCTACTTTTTCCTGTTTGATATTGTCCACACGTTACCTCATTTTTAAAGCGCTATCAGGAACTAAAGGCATGTGCTATATATAATTGTACAAAAGGCAAGCACACTTGTAAATCCACCATGCTATAGGAACTTGTACACAAAGCTGAAGAAGGTGTACATATTATGAATAGTGTCTTATAGACACAACCTACTCATTCTCTTTTGTATTATATATAAATATAAATAATAAATAATGTCCCCCTAAACAATAAACAAGAGTCAATTTCAAGTTTCATTCATGTATGAGTAACCTCTCAATTCAAACTTAGAACCCATATAATACAAAAAATAACAACAAATATAAAATTCAACTCACATCTTAGGGTTTTTTTCATAATGAAATCACTCCCGTTTGAGCTAACTGGAATTGAAATCACCTCTTTCCTCCCCAAAATAAAAATTTCATTACAAAACAAAGATAGATGTACCTTTATCTTGCAGAACCACATAGTCTGCGAATCTTACGAACGTGATGAAGTTGAGTGCTAGGAAGACCATAAACTTTGATTGCTTTATCATCATCCTCTCTGTGCGAGATTGTACGCAGTGGGTTTTAGGTTATCATCAAGTTGAAGAATTGTATATTAACAAATGAATAAATAAACGGCTGACTATTAAGAGTCAATTTCAAGTCTCATTCATGTATGACTATCTAGTATCAATTTCAAGTTTATAATCAAATATACAAAAGAATAGATATACTAACCCATGAATTTGGTTGGAAGCTTGAACAATTTGAAAATCCTCTTTGGGTTTGGGGAGGACGACATCACTACTGCCTGCTGATCTGCTGCTGCCAGCCAGGGGAGGAGACGAGGACGAGCGAGAGAGGAGCAGTCATCGAAGGGAGGTCGGAGGTTGGAGGAATGGCAACACTGTAATGGAGGATGGAGGACACAGACGGGAGACGTGAGACAAGAGACGATAGGTGAGGGACGAGAGAAGAAAGGGGGCAGCTGTAAAAGAAAAAAAACTAGGGTTTAACTCTTTCACATTTCTGAGTTTTTTTATTAAAAAAAAAAGAAAACAAAAACTCGCTCTTACCCGGGGTCGAACCTGGGACAACTCATTCGAAAGTCAAGGCGCTAACCATTGAACTACATTTCTGTTTGTTAATAAGGTGGGGGTCACTTATATTAATTTATGGGGGTTATTGAGATTTTCATTTAATAACGCTCCACTAGTAGTACAAAACAGATGGCGGTCGCTTGACCCCCCCCCCCCCCTCTATGTAGGTCCGCCACTGGATCTAGGATATTTCGTAACATCTCGAAACCCGAAAGAATATTTTATTCGTAAATAAATGAGACGGGACATTAGTCCATAACTCAACCATTTATGTAAACATGAGGTTTAAAGTATAAGATAGATAATATGAGGTTTATTTTACATAAGTCTTAAAGTTATGGGTGGTTTTAACCAAATTGCCTTAGTTTTAGAAACTAAGGTTAGTGGATATAATTAGGAAGACTTGAATTGTTAAAATGGTGTTTGGGTTTTAAATAACCTAAACTTAGAACTAGAGGGACTTGGGGAGTAATTTAGTGGAAACTAAATCAAATAAAAGAAAAAAAAACGACGGGGATGGAGAAGAAGCATCAGGCATTGTTTTCTTCCCTATCACAAGCCCTAGTTCGAAATTCTTGCAATCCAAAGATCAAGATGCTGCGATTTTAAGGATTGAGACAAGAAATTGAGAGGGTTAAGCATGGCTAAACTCTTGAAGGTCATTATGTAAGTAAACCTTATTTTCAAGCTTGTTTAGGGTCCGAAATTTATGACCCATTTGAGTGTTTTAAGGTTGTGATTTCATGCCTAATGTGTTATAGTATGTTTATGTGTGATCATGGATACTTACATGCTAAGAATTTGATCTAAAACATCAAGTTTTGGGTACTTGAACCCTTAAATACGAATTTGATATATGGTATTGAGAAATCTTGAAATTTATAGTGCATATGGATGAAACCATGAAGGTTATAGCTTTGAACTTGCCTTATGATTCTTGTTAAAGTGGAAAAGTTCCATTATGTTCATGTATACAAGTAATGGGTATGGAACCTAAATCAAATTGGGGTAAAAAGTGTTATAGTGTTTATGCACACCAAGTGTTCGACTAAATGCCTATGTGATCACTTAATTAGTAATGTGAAAGATGGAACTTGTGATGTATGATAGTATATATTGATTATGTAATAAAACATGTAAAATATGTTGCGTGAAAACATGTTAGTTATCTAGAAGCTAAAACTTGTTTCAAGGCATACTAAGATGTAAAGTTTGAATCTAGTCGTGGGGCTACTTTGAAAGTGTTGTACAAGATCACTCATATGTCCGTTTGGGTTGTATGATATATGATCGAAAAGCTTGTTGTGAATACTAGGTTTCGTGTTTGAACACCTGAAACTGAATCTGATATATAATGGGTCAAAATGACACGTTAACATGGCCATTTAATTTTCCAGCATGCTGTTTGGAAATAAATATAGTTGTTGTCCTGTTTTTAAAAATGATGTATAAAATCATAGAAAAATCTTTAGGAGGCGTACCATATACGCATGTAAAGGACTTTCAGTGTACTACCTTTCATCTTTGAACATTGAATGCTAGAAAAGTTCGTAAGGTGGTCAAAATGGACCATTATAGCATCATTTCTTAAAGATGTTACACAAGAATTCATTTTCACAAAGCTAGTAAAAGTGAACAAGTTGAATTGCTCGTAAATTATATTGTATATTGATAAATTGTAATATTTGTAATATGAACCTAATATGGTTGATAAGCATAGTAGGTAACCAAGTGGAAGAAGCAGACGGGAACCGGGTAGTAATGGTTAAAGCTCTCAAGGTAACATTTATGTTATGTTACATATTTTGTTAACGACTCACATTTGCTACAATGACGTAGAATGCATGATGCTTAGAAATGCGTTAGGCTTGGCCTACGTGGCAAGCCATTTAATGGCGTATAAGTAAAAAGTCAAATAATTAGAGATAAGCTCTAAGTAAGTAATGAGTCAAAGAACAATATACAAGTAAATGGTTCATAGGAACCATGTCTATAAGAATATATGACATTAGCGGTAAATGAATCGTAGGGTTCATGCAAATGGGTTAAACGGGTCAAATGATTCTAAAAGAATCATGAATATATATGACACTAGCGGTAAATGAATCGTAGGGTTCATGCTAATGGGATAAACGGGTCAAATGGTTCTAAAGGAATCATGGATATATATGACATTAGCGGTAAATGAATCGTAGGATTTATGCTAATGGGTTAAACGGGTCAAGTGAGTCTAAAGGATTCCTAGTATTGAGTCAGAGAGTAATACTTGCTAATTGATTCATAGGAACCATAATAAGGGCAAATGTTATTGTTAGCTAAACGGTTTGTAGGGACCATAACCATATGCTAGTGAGTAATTCATGTATAATGGCTGGCAGGAACCAAATACACGTGTAACATTGTTCATGTTACAAGTAGTGGATACTAAATGTGTAAATACATAAAAATGGAATAAGCCATGAGCTATGTTATATGGGTGACAAATGGTTCTAGGAACCGTGAAGCCCGATTGCCAAGAGGTATTCGGAGGAATCATAAAGCGAATGATAAGTTACAAGGGCGGAAATGGGCTTATAGAGTCTATGCCATGTAACAAGAAAATAAGGGTCATAAATGGTTTATAGAGCCATGGACCCTAAAGGCTTAGATGTGGTCATATGAGGCATTGGGGAATACTAAAGGCAAGGACCCGTCTTAACGAGTCAAATGAATAAATGGGTCATTTGGATTTTATATACAATGGATATGCAATCCAATGATAAGTAGCTTAATAAGAATGTAATTATGTGACTTGGGACTAAAAACTCAAGCAAAATGGTAAAGTGAGGAATTTGATCCTTAATAGATGGGAAAAACCAATCAAGGTGTGTATACAATGATGTTTATGCCAAATTCTTGTACATGTGAATATAGTTGCAAAATACATATTGTAGACCTTATTTGGTACATCACTTTTTGGGTTGACTCAAGGAAATCCCTTAACGGGTCAAACGGGTCGGATGAACCAGGGGTGGTTATTGTATCGAAACCATGACTAAGGTATGTAATTTACATCATAAACATGTTATAATTAGTGCTTTGAAGGCCTGGAATGGCTGGGAGAAATCCTTAAAGATTCTGGATGAATTTGGCTAAAATGGTGAAAAACCATAAAAAAAATTCGTACAAATCCGTTAATAACCAGGAGTCACGTAAAATTAAAAAATCATATTTTAATGTTCCTTAATGTTTTATAAGGCTATTATCGGTTGCTCGTAAAATATTAGAGACTAACGGGTTAAAACAAGGACGAACAGTTAAAAAGAAAATAAATATATATTAAATACACATTTTTATACTTCGTAATGCGTATCCTAAGACTTAGAAAACCATGAGAAATTATTTTAAATAATTTTTGGACATAAAATGATAAGGTTATAAAAGCCCTAGGGGTAAAAATTGCCGAAAAACCAAAGTTCAGGGGCTGAATTGTAAATAAAAGTTGTAGGGACCAAAACTGTCATTTGGACATAGTTGGCTCACGGTACGCGAGAGCCCCTCCCTCTTCTGCGCGATACGCGACACTTTTGCGACCAGAAAACATGACAACTCTCGTTTTTTCGACTTGCAGCCCAAGTTTTTGACAAATTGACCATCCTATCGTGTCAAATTTGAAGCTTAGTCACCCTAGAACGTGTTAGGATCATATTTCGCAGCTTTTGGTATAAATAGGGCGTCAATTCCATCATCCAAACTCGCAAATTCACTGATTCATAACCCAAAAACCCTAAAAAGGATCCAGAACTTCGTCGGAGCAATACGAGCAATCGAAGAAGAGTTAGGATCTGAATTTCTGCAGTCAAGCTTCTCTAGGTATGTTCTAAGATAACCTCTTTCAGTTTTGGCTAAATCGATTTCTAAGTATGCTTTCTAAAACTATGCTAAAATAGGGTTCTTGAGTTTGTTTTGTTAAAATTGAGTAATCGGGTTGGAAATAGGGTCTGAATTTTTTAGGTAATCCTAAAATAATGTGTTTTAAGAAAGCCCTAAGTTAATTTCAAGTTTTGGAAAGGTATGATATTTTATTTAAAAGACGGTCAAAATTAGGGTTTTCGGGTCGTTGTTCTGCCCAAATTTAGTAAACAGTGTTGAATTAAGGATTGATATGTTTAGGAATACTATAATATATCATAATGAATAAAACCATAAGTTTTTACAATTTTATAAAATGTTTTGATATCTATTTAATAAATACATTAAAACTAGGGTTTTCACGACGTTGCTTTGCCAAAATGGAACAAACGGGTTAAATTTAGGGCTAATCTTTTAAGGTATATTATAAAATAATATTTTAAGTAAAAGCCCTAAATTTATTTCATTTAATAAAAGATTTTGCTATTTATTTGATAAATATTTCAAAATTACGGTTTTGAATATGATTATTTAATATTAAACAAACCGGAAGGTATTAGGACTTGAATTTTGGTCTTAGATCATGTTTATATTTATAATACATATTTAGGGGTCCAAAGTTGATAACATAAAACATTATCATTAATTTCTCGATAAAGGGTAAAATGGTCTTTTAATCAAATAAGACCTAACACTCCTTAAGTTCCTCGTGTCCTTAGAACTATAATCATGATTCTCTATATTCATTTAGCATGTTCGTTTCATTAGGATAATCTCCAGATTGTTATCTCTCACGATTGGTTCTTTCTCTTATTTACGATCTCTTTTAATACTGTTGGTTATGACTATTCAATTTGTATTGTCACTTCTAATGGTGATTCATTAAAATGATCATCCGGGTTGTGAGAAATCATACTTGCATTATCTTTTAACCTTTTTGGGGTGTATCTCTATATTCAAATTGTTTCTCTAAACCACAAACGCGATTATATGTTGATTAGATACGTTCTATGTATGTTAAATATGTGTGGATTATTGTAATTGGTTGTACTCTATCTCTATCTCTATCTCGAAGCGTCCTCATTAACACACCGAGCCGGGGTTACAGTAATAGATCTTATTGGTTTGACAACCCATCTGAGCTGCCTGGTGATTGGCCTCAAGTGATTGGAAGCCTAGTTATCTAGCGTTTGATGCGCTCATTTATTGGCTCTAACTTATTACTTTATCTGGTTACACCTATATCGTTGTTATTGAAATTATACGTATATTATTTAATCCTATGTTTACTCACCAACTACTTTTGTAGTTGACACTTTATCTTATAAATGTTGCAAGAACCTATACATGAGCTATGTTGTGATCACGCTAAGATTGCTGGACCTAGTTTTAGACTTTAAATCAGTTTGATATGTATTACTGCATGTTTATTATTCTTGTACAATATCTTTAAATGATTAATAAAAATGGCATGTTTAAGTATTACAACTTATTTTAGTTGTCATGTGCATTTGGACAATCATTGCATCCCGACATATTCCGCCGTCGGTTGGGGTGTGACATATTTCACATTCTTTAGTTGTTTGCCATGCATTTAGCTATAGTTTTCTATTTAGTAAGTGAGAATGTCTAATTCCTATTGATTTACAAGAGAAAAAGGATCACTATTATATAATACAGTGGTTGCCTATGATGAGCTTTTCTTTTTGCACTCCAATTGCTTGATGGAATATATTGAGGTTCTTTCTTGGGGCGTCTTTTATATTTATTTATGATTTGTTAACTGTTATTGGTCTTGTATTGTATTCTGTATATCTCAGTACTTAAGAACATGTTTAAGCATATGCTATATTTTACTTTTGGGTTGAGGCTGTCGATTGGGCAGTAAAGTTGATATATGAGTGATTTAATTGGTGTTATTGTGGTGTTATTTCATGTTCTTCATTGAATTTTGTTTCTTCAATATATTGTTCAAATTGTGGTGCGCATTAATGTTGAGAAGTTGTGGGTTATTTCAGGTTACTACTTGGGTTTTACTTTCTTCGGTCTACTATTGGTTTTTAGTTTCTTCAGTTTACTATTTGTATTGTGGCGTGCTTGTGTGTTGGAAAACTTTCTACTGGGTTATTACGAAATTTAAAGGTAATACATTTTACACCCGAACTGATGTGTTTGCATTGTATAGACCAAAAGTTTCTATATATATTAGACATTGTACTAGGTAAAAGAGTAATTGTTTTGGACGAATTAATTGCATATTTGAGTGATGAGTCCTTTTGTATTTATTTTTAGAGTAACTAATATGGTGCCAATTTTAGTTTCACTTTTTTTGGTTATGTGCTTTTAATTGAATTTTTTTTTTCTCTTAAAAAATAATTACAAACATATATGTCATCTATCTTAGTCATTGGTTGTATGCATATCTTGGAAGCCAGCAATTGTGATTTATTTTTGTTTATGTTATTTTTCATGTTGAGCTCTATTAGCTCTACATTATATATGTTGTTGATACAAGTTATTCTCTCTTTCTTTTACATCATCTCTACGTTTCTATGCCGTTGCTACATGGTTCATTCGTGGTGTTAACGAATTTTTTTTTCAAATGTTCCGCTATCAATGTCTCATATGCATTGTCTAATGTATTTTGATTTACTCATTGTTGATGCATTGTTCGATTATGCTGTTACAAGGAAATTTAGGACAAGCCTCCATATGGCCTGCAAGAAAATATCTTGATGGTACAAATTCAGTTTGACTAAGCTTCCACTTAGGATCTTATATATGAAGACCTTTTATACAACATGACTATACCCATGACAAAATTATGCAGCATCAATACACACATGATCCATTTATATATCTTCTACAATTGAAGTGAAATATATGTATGTTGTTTTGGTGGGATGGAAGTCTTTTGGGGCCGTGCTTAATTATGGATTAATGTATTTTTTGTGTTTTCTGTTTGTAGGTCTCTCTTGATTTGTTGTGGAATTGCTGTGGGCTTGCTCTTTGTGAGTATTCTTTATTGGCATTTTAGATAGACACTCCAATGGTTAATTGTAATGTGTTATATCTTCTATTTGTGACCACATTTGTTTTAAGTTATGTCGGTTTGTTTTCCTGATTTGTAGGAGTTTGTTATAGCTAGCATCCTATGATTGTTTTTTTATCAGTTTCTATGTGTTCTGATTAAGTTGTCAATTTAGTTAATCTATGTACCATGTTAATGTCTGCTCCATATTACTAATAGGGCTGTATGCATGTGATGGTTTTTGTATGCAGGTCTGCTGCTAGAGTCTTTGTGAGTATAATTATTTTGTTTCGTGTGATTTATTATTCACTTTTATAGTTTAGTAATATATGCAGTAGTCAATTTAGCTGTTGCAGGCATTGTTTTTTAGTGTTAGGGTAATGGTAATACCCATCCCGTGACCCCGCGACCCCAAGCTCTCCCAAGTTTCCCATGACCCCAAGCTTTTTTCAAGTAATACCCACCATAAGCTTCCCAAGACCCCAAACCTTTAAAAACTAGGTGGGACCCATCATCACCACCCTTTCCCAAACCCTTTCCCGAGCTCCTTTCCCTCGGTGCCCCACTCCCGAGCAACGCTCCCGAGCATCGCTCCCGAGACCACCGGCGTGGTGTTCCCGAGCCTCCCGAGGGTCCCGAGCTCGGGAGACCCCCCCTCGGGAGAGGCATTACACTTACCCTTATGGTTAGTTTTCACTTCTATTTATTACTATGTGGTGTTGGTTGTCTTTTTTGCCGTTTCTTTCAACATTCAACTTATTCTGTCGTTAGTCATTTAGCTTTATTTCACGCTGCACCTTCGTTCCTTTGGCTTTATTTCTGGCTGCACATTCATTCCTTCTGTTTGTTGTTTTTTCTGTTTATTTTAATGATATGCATGTTAGGCCTTACGTGAGTGTTTGGCTTCTACTTTAACGTTGTTGCATAGTTTTTTTTATTTACGTTTTCTTTACGTCGCGTTATAATAATACAACAGATTTTTGTATCCGTGTTATCCCGTAGCAACACGAGGTTAGCAAATCTTGTTAATTTAACTAACCAAGCTTTAGAACTCTTAGCAATTAACTTCAATTTTGCAGGGGTCATAAAAGAGTAACACAATCTAAAAGAGTAACACAATCTGTTGTATTTTTTCTTTTTCTTTTATTGCTTTTGTGGCTTTAGATTAATTAGAAGTCAAACAATAAAGTGTGACCAACATATTTTCCATGTTGTTGCTCTTTATCAAGTTGTAAGGCATTTAATTGGCAACCTTGTAACTTTGTAAGACATTAATGATATTTGTATTTTGGTTTATGGAGAGAAATACACTATAAACTTTTTAATCAGCTGTACTTATTAATTAGACCCAACATTTTTCATATACAATATAACAAACACAACTAAATTCTTTTATACCCGATCTAAACTAAAGGTTATTCTTTACTTAATTTTAATGTCTTCTTTCTTTATTTTCTAAAAGTTTTACTGAAAAGTCATTTACATAGCAAATTCACCGTATCAAATTTCTTATGTTATGTTCAGGGTTTAGCTAATTGCATGTCATCCTGTGTTTCACACGGGTTACAACCCTAGTATATAATATAACAAGTTGGTGACCTGCCCTTGCTTCACGGTCGGGTCACCCATTTACTTGTCAGTTTAAGTCAAAAAGTCGGAAGCTCTAAAAGTATACTAAAAAACTAAATTAGAAAACTTAAGGGGTATAAAACGCAAAAGTCTAAAAGTTTCGTATTCAAAATGTAATAGTATAAAAATCATACTAAAAAACGAAAGTAAAGTAAGACAAATTTTAATGTGGTCAATGTATAAAACTATAAAAAAGTTGTGCCCCATGTCGAAAACTTTAAAAGTCTAATAAAAACGAAAGTAAAAAAAGTTAAGGGGTATAAAACGTAAAAGCTTAAAAGTCTCGTGGTGAAAGCATAAAACTATAAAAGTATACTAAAAACGAAAATAGAAAAGTTAAGGGGTATAAATATAAAAGTCTAATAAAACTATAA
>JBCNJP010010822.1:0-20024 GCA_039602395.1 Deinandra increscens subsp. villosa
CCAATTGCTGATACGATCAATCTCCCTTGAGCGCATATTTATTAATTAATTAACTAATTGAATTAATTGTACGTAGGACATGATCAATTCTGCGCACAATACATCGCGGAAACAATCTACTCAATCAAACTCATCTCAAAGGTCGGCCGATAAGGTACGGATTTGAAACAGTTCTGAATTTGAGTTGATCTGGAAGATTCTAGTTCATCTGGATGAACATGCGTCTCTACTTATAGTTCATCCGGATAGTTAGAGTTCATCCGGATAGTTAAAGTTCCTCAGGATAGGTAAGGTTCATCAGGATAGTAAAAAGTTCATCAGGATAGTTAGAGTTCATCGGGATAATTAGAGTTGATCCGGAAGATTCTAGTTCATCTGGATGAACATGCGTCCCTAGTTATAGTTCACCGTGTTGGTTATAGTTCATCCGGATAGTTAAAGTTCACCAGTATAGGTAAAGTTCATCAGGATAGTTAAAGTTCATCAGGATAGTTAGAGTTGTTCCGGAAAATAATTAATAATTAACTGTGCCGGCTATGATAAGTTTGTACTTCATCCGAATGGTTATCTGGATAGTTAACTAATGTTTAGCCGGTTATGATCGATATGATTTTATTAATTAATTGAATTGTAGGTCACTTCTGCGACTCTATCACAACACACTCCTCCATCTACAACAGCGTCGCAAAAGGAAATGGTAACTATTCTACTTTACAAAGTTGTGTACTTCCCTTATAACTAATTGCTCTATGATCATTTAATTAAATGTTGATGCTGTCTTTAGGTGAGAAAGAGAAAAATGACAGAAGCAGCAGCTGCTGCTGCCAGTGCTGCTGGGGCATCAGAGCAGGAAGTGGTATATATATATATATATATATATATATATATATATATATATATATATATATATAATTAATTTAGAAATTTGACAAATCGCTTTGACGTTATCGTTAATTAATATATATGTTACTAATCAGTTAATTACATGGTGTCAATTTAGGAAAAGAATAAGAGACATGCAAAACTAGTAAAACCTGCAGCTTGTAAAGTACCTCCTAAGAAGAGTGATCATCAGTTAGAAAAACCAAATAATTATGATGCCATTGCAGCTGCTATCGATCTGCAGCCAGTAATCCAAGAGGTATATAGATTAGTATATACCACAATTTTTGTATTCTCTTTTTTACTTTAATTAATTAATTGTTTATATATATGCTATAATTAATATTATTATTATTATTATTATTATTATTATTATTATTATTATTATGTCACTTCTGATCAGGGGAGCCAAACTGCGACGTTGCACATGGAGGGGGATCCACTGAACGTCGTGGGAATGGCTGAATTATTACCAAAGCAAAAAGATGAGAAGATTCATGGAAGTCCATTACCTCCTGGTTGCCGTAGAATTAAAGTTTATCAGGTCAAAAAGGGTGCAACATTTTTACCATTCCCAGTAGATGATAAAACAACGCTTTCGGAGGTTGAAAATAAATATATTATTGCATGGCCGATGAACCGAATGATCCTTCATTCTAATAACAAGTCAGATAGATCACAGCCGGTTGATCATTCTACGGTTCAAAGAGTACTGGAACAACCACAGGTAATTACTACATTAATTAATCGTATCCGCTAATTAATTAACTATATATATATATATATATATATATATATATATATCTGATCGGTTTTATTTGTCATATATGTTTCTAGGGGAAATCAAAGATTACGAAAGTGTACGTAACACCAAACCAGCTGAATCAAAATCTGATAAATAGAAAAATCACACGGCACCAGCAGAAGCAGCTGATCAGCACGGACAAGAAATTATTATAGAAATTCAACTTTGATCAGTGTCGTATGTTGTCTTTTTGAACAACGTCATGATTAGTGTATGTACATTAATTTTTAATTATAATATATGATTTTTAAGGTTTCTCTATACTAATTAATTAATATATAATTAATTGTAATTAAGAAAATATATGTGACCATATATATAATACCAAAGGCCACACTTTTTATATTTTAACGTGGCCGTTGCCACCATTTGGCCACGCTTATTGGGACAAATTATCTGATTTCAACTACCCTTTGGCCACTTTTTTCCCCCAATTATATGTGGCTAAAACACAATTATACGTGACCATATAATACCAAAGGCCACGTTTTTTATATCTTAACGTGGCCGTTGCCACCCTTTGGCCACCCGTATTGAGACAAAATGTATGATTTCAACTACCCTTTGGCCACTTTCTTTTTCCAAATATATGTGGCTAAAACACAAATATACGTGACCATATAATACCAAAGGCCACGCTTTTTATATTTTAATGTGGCCGTTGCCACCCTTTGGCCACACTTATTGGGACAAAATTTATGATTTCAGCAACCCATTTGGCCACGTTTTTTCATATCATATGTGGCTAAAACACAAATATACGTGACCATATAATACCAAAGGCCACGCTATTCATATTTTAACGTGGCGGTTGCCACCCTTTGGCCACGCGTATTGGGACAAAAATTATAATTTCAGCAACCCATTTGGCCACGTTTTTTTATAACATATGTGGCTAAAACACAAATATACGTGACCATATAATACCAAAGGCCACGCTTTTGATATTTTAACGTGGCCGTTGCCACCCTTTGGCCACGCGTACTGTGACAAAATATATGATTTCAGCAACCCTTTGGCCACGTATTTTTATAATGTATGTGGCTAAAACACGAATATACGTGACCATAAAATACCAAAGGCCACGTTAACCAAACACATGTGGCCGTTGGGACCCTTTGGCCACGCTTTTCTGAAGAATTGTTTGATTACAACAACAAATATTGGTACCCTATAGCCACGGTTATAGGTGGCTTCAGCCACTGATATTGTAACGTGGCCGTAGGGTACATATGGTCACGGCACCTATGGTGTCGGTTGGAATGGAAGAAAAAAAACGTGACCAAACACCTTTTGTCACGGTTTTTTTCTGTGGCCAAAGGTGAATTTTGACGTAGTGCTATCAACATGTGCAAACCAATTAACAACTTAGATGAAAATAATGTCAAACACTATTCAGCCTATAATTAATCAAAGTGATATGCAATTCGTTGTTGTTGGATCATCGACTACATGAATACCTAATTACGAATACTGCACTATGCATCAAGATCAATCAATAGGTCACACAATAGATAATCTATTCAATTGATGAAATCAACACAAGTCATAATTCAATAAGTATTTTAATTCGATTAATTGCAAGGATTCAGATTACATAAAATGAGTCCTTCATCACAGTTGAAAATCAATCGTACGCACATGTCAATGGACTATTCACCCGGAGTCAGTTACAAGAAGTTTAGCTACTCATAATCAAAGAGAAAACTAAATCATAGAAATAAATCATGATTCGATTACAAGATTTCGATGTTGAAAATGATGATCTGATGATGTTGAGATCTCACAATCGCCTCCTCTCTGTTCTGTCGTCCACGTACAATATGATAAAAAAAAACCCTTATCACTTTAAATATATATATATATGGGTCAATGTCGGACAAATCCACCAAACACGGGCCGCGACGCTTAGAGCGTTCTCCAGACCGCTTGAAGCGGTTTAGCACCTGAAAAAGCCGCTGGAAGCTGAAGCGCTGAAAAGGCTGCTAGGAGCGGTTTCGATACTGGAAACAGCGCTTGGAGAATGTTTAAAACCGCTAGGAGCGCCTTTTTTGTCTGAGACACAAGACCAGCGCATGGAGCGCCTAAAAGGCCGCTAGGAGCGGTTCACCAGCGCATGGAGCGCCTAGAAGGCCGATAGGAGCGGTTCTGTTAAGTCACCCAGCGCTTGAAGCGCCAATAGGGCCGCTAGGAGCGCCCTATGTGGATCCACCTTCTGGTTTCTTCATTTACTTCACTCACAAGCCATCTTGAACATCCAAACTTGTTTCCACTTGCTCCTAGCACTTCATTAAATCTCTTGCATACTCTAAGTCAACCGTAACGCTCAAGTCTCCGAAGCCGTTCCATCCATTCACTTCTACACATCATCCCGGACTCTAGATAAGATCCGTTTTTTCGCCACTTTATGCATCAACACCTACAAAAATCCTCAAGCACACAACGTAATACTATCCAAATACATAAAGTAACTAAAACGCATGAATTAATCACAACAAAAATCGGTTTTCAACCCACACATCAGTCAAGTATGTAAGTCAACCATTTAGACTAGTCGAGTCTAGTTACGTAAGTTAACCCGTTTAACCGTTGGTGATAATTATTTGTGTTAGATAATGTATATTTATTCACGCCTCTCCGGTAGTTCAGCTTGCGGGGGCGTGTTAGACATCTCTTGATATACCTCCAGTTACACTTACTTAATGCTATCTTTAGTTGTGCACTTATGATCCCATTTATGTTTGTGTTGCTTAATCTTCATTTCTACATGTATATATATGGGTTCATTTCTTTCTTGTAATCATCAAGTTTTACCATCAATAAACAAATAGTTTTATCTCCTTTTCAAGTATAATTGTCCGGAAAAGTTTTTCAAGAAAATGGAAAACAATGTTTTCTACTTTTTAATTCAAATTAGAAAACTACATCCTATTGTTTTCTAGTTTCTAATATGAAAAATTGAAATTCCATCTTTTAATTTTGAACGCGTTTTCAAAAAGTTTCATGTGTTTTCTAGAGATGGAAAACCTTTTCCGTTTTAAAAAAAATTAGAAATGGAAAACTAGAAAACATTTTCCGCAACTAAACGCGCCCTTAACGTTTTCAAGGCCAGAATTTCCCGGCCAAAATTCTATATTTATGCTTTTATTTATGCTTTTATTTCTTGCATCTGCTTGAGCCTGACTTCTCTAACATCTTCTCGGAATTCTATATTTATGCTTTTATTTATTTTGTTGTTGAACATTCTTAAACCCAAAGAAGTGTTGTTTCTCTTTGGTTATCCCTGCTAATCTGATGTGTTTTGTTGTTGCTGCTAAAAAGTCATATCAGGTTCAACGTTAAGCTTCTACCAACAATAGGTGCATACTTCAGTCTTTGATAGGAGTTCAGCCTTTCCTTCAGCTGCAGCAAACGAATAATCAGATGCATCAGCTGTTCAAATTTTCCGAATGCTTTTTGTCATATAACTACTTTTCGATTACTACAGATTGCTTACATATGTGGCAACGCCTGCATCAGCAGCTACCCAAAAAATTAGGCAGGAGATGCATTTTATGGTTTCAGTTTTAGCTGCTCAAAATTGTGTTGAGATAAGAAGAACTCCAACTGTTCATCATTAGCAGTTTTTCACAGCACATGATTTGCACATTTTATCTAGTGCAAGTCTTTGCATGTTATCATTAGAAATTTCTGGCAGCAAATGCATCTTATCATCAAGCTGCTGCTAGACCCATACAATTAACCTATTAATGTTGCAAGATATATTGTAGAGTTAGTAATATGGTGATTGTGTATCATATCATTTTTGTTGATTTGAAACTTATTCTAAGAAGTCAAAATTAAATTATTATGTGTATAAAGAAATAAGGATAGTAGGATCTGACAATTCCATTTTCGCCTTTTGATTCCTTGTAGTGTAGCTAGTGCCTTGGTTCGATCTTTAATGCTCACTAAACAATCACCATGAAGGTGCTGGGTTTTAAATTATACTTTTTAAATCAATTTTCCTCAATCTTATATTGGATTTGAGACCTTGTTGAATTGGTGTGTATACCAACATAGACTTGTCCTAGCTATGATATTGTTAAGGATGAAGATTTGCACCACTATAAAACAAAAACATCTACAAAACATGAGTCAAAGTTCCAAAAATAAACATCTACACAACATCATGGTGCAAAAGAAATTTAGTAGTTCAGAAGATTTGTAACATCATATTCCATTCAATTTAAGCTTTGGTGTTTATGCTAATCCAAGTTTTGATTATTTAGTTAATGCTTCCGGCTTCCTGAAAGCATTTAGAACATCACACAAAAAATTTAGTATTTGCTAGTGGACAACCAAACCCAAAAAGATAACAAAATTACCAGTGTATTATGCAATGTATACCAGTAGCAGTGAGCATATGCAACTGACTTTGGTGAGTTTTTAACTTACAATTGTGTTATCTACAAAGACTTCTATCTACATCATATTCATGATCACTAGGTTATAGCAGCTCTAATCCCCTCAATTCAAAAAGTAACATATTGGTCGATTAATTACACATTCTTTTTTAATCACATGATGGTTTGACACCATTGGCAACTATTCACTAGTGGTAACATTTAACCAGAATTCATTGTTTCAACTTTGTGAATCAACCTCAACATTTGTGACTTTGGACAACTGTCCTCTAGATGCACCAATCAACTAGATTGTGTCTACGACAATGTGATTCATGTTTCTACTTAGGCCACAATGAAAACTTGTGACTTATAGTCTCTACTACACACTTTATACAACATGACCATCAAAGACCTCATTATTTACTTCTAATGGTCAGACCATATTAACACCTTGCCAAATCTACAACTAAAGTATACACACTAGAAATAATAACATTAATGCATATTTCTAATGTAGGATGTAAGAATTAATCACCTTTCCCTAGGATATCCTTGGTAAATTGATGGCTAGTTCCAAGTCGTTGACAACCTGAATGCAAACACATATATTTAGATGAATTTTCAAGTCAAGACAGAAAAGTGACATAATATTTCATACTATAAGGGTCATTACAATACCAAGTCATCAATTAAGATTTTTAATATCTTCATCACGCATTCACTAAGGCTTATTCAATAACATGTAACATTTAAATTTGATTCAAGTTCCATTTTCTCATTTTGACCCCATTGAAATAGTCCACTTATCCTAACATCCAAAAGTTTGATTTTTAGCATCATGGTTGAATCATTTCAACATATATCCCGGTAGCTCAGTAACTCGGTAACATATATTACATATTGGGAATGGTTTAAAGTTTAAATTACAATCAAGCAAAACCATCAGATTTTCCCAATTAAGTCATAAAAATATTGCATTGTGTCCTGTGTAGAAACTGAAGATTTGATTATGACTGAACCCGACCCCACCCAACAGATTTTGACATGTAGTATAAAATGCCAATTTTAATAAAATGTGATTTTGAAGTGTTCAAGCTTCAATGTTCATACATGATGGAAATAAATAAGTCTAATATTTAGAGTTATTTTCTTCATCTATCCGTTATAATTTATAACAGACATGATCCTAAAACATAAACCATACTTGTTAAAGCTTACATCAATATAAACAGTTATAATTGACATATGATAGATCTTACCTGATCACAAGTGGGCCAACTTCTTAGATAATTTGTAATGATTAACTTGCTATCCCACGGTTCATCCAATTCCTGTCGTATGGACCATATTTCCCATCTCCACTTCAACCCAGGCCTACGAGCCATGCACTTAGACACGAAACTTTCAGATAAAATACCAACAGCATCATCATGGATGAGCAATGAGACCTCTAACAAGCCAACACATTGGTCGACACATGCAACAGTTGAGAAAGTCAACGACGAGTCAACTAACATCAGGTATGCATAAATTCTTTTCAATCCTTTCATCCCATCCAAAATCTCCAAACCTTGTGGGTCTAAACAAGCTTCTAATTCCATCCAAGCACTTGCTCTTATACATAGAGATCTCAGGTTTGGGAAAACTGCAAACACCTTTCCTAGGGTTAATTTTGGATTAGGGGCGTTTGATTTTGTCGTGTATCTCAACCCCAATGTCAAACTTTTTACCGTTTCTATAAGTGGGATTAATTCTGAAAGTAAGAAGCCACTATGATAATATTGAAGCCAAAGTGTTTCCGAATTCTCAAGCTTTTTAAGAGTCAATGAACCATGTTTATGAACATAAAGGCTAAGATGAAAACGCAATAACATAGGAGCTTCAACATGAAGTGCAGTGTCACTGGAGAAACATTCCAATTTAAGTATGATGAGGTTACGGGTGATTAGAGTCAAAGATCTTGTTGATACCTGATATGTGCGTCGTATGAAGTATCAAGCAGAGTTCAAGTTCAAGCCAATTGTCTACTGGCCGAACCTTGTCCGAACCAGGAGTTCGGACTGGCCGAACCTGGAGTTCGGACAGGGTTCGGATCAGGCTGTATAAATAGCTAACTTGTCTTTGTATTCAAGTGTTCTGAGGGTGCGAGATTCTCTTAAGTGTGTGTTTCTGAGTTTTTTTTTTGTGTCTGTTTCTAAGTGTTTTACTGATTGTAATTGTTCGTTTGTGATCAATAAAACAATCAGTTAATTACATTCCGATGCCCAAATAGCTAGATTGAGTAGACGATCCTATGCTCACGCATTTTCAAGTGGTATCAGAGCTATCTGGTTCACTCTACTGATCTGTGGTTGCTATTTTTGGATTTTTGAACATTTTTGGTGTTTCTTGAGTCTGTTTATGTGTGTTTTCAATCAATTCTATCGAGTATTTTGTGTCGAATCTGCTTCTAAATCATTTCTTCTCATTTTTCCTGTCCGACTGCTGCAAATCTCGTCAAATTCTATAAAAAATTGAACGTTTTGAAAAATTATGTCGACGTTCCGACTGATCAGGTTAGGTTCGGAGTAACTGCTCCGAAATACAAGTTCGGAGCTCCGAAGTTTAAGTTCGGAGCAAGTTCGGTCAGTTTTTGGTCCAAGTTCGGTTACGATTCGGAGTGGTTCAGAGAGTTTTGGGAGTTCGGACGAGTTTGGACAGAGTTCGGAGTTTATTTGGAGTTCAAAGTTTTATTTAAAGTTTGGAAGAGTTCGGAGGGGGTTCGGACTTAGTAGTTGAGTTCGGATAAAGTTTGAACACACCAGAATTCAACTTTTTCAACGATGTCAGAATATCAAGCATTTGTTGCGATGCAGAGCGCCATGCAAACTACGTTAAACTTTGACAACGAAATTGGAACAAGTCAGAAAGTTCCCAAGTTGTTGAAATTAGAAGATTATCAGAATTGGAAGCAACAATTTTCTGCTTATATAAGTACGAATGACATCGATTTGTGGATTCCAATTAAAAAGCTTTATGAACATCCGACTGATGCGGGAGATTTCAAGGAAGTTCATACTTTCGACATTGCTAAAAGGAAAGCCTATGAGCTTGAACAAAAAGCTTTCGGTTATCTTACAATGGCACTACCCACTGAGTTGCTACATCAATTTAGTACTTGCAAGAAGTCTAAGCAATTGTGGGATGCTTTATCAGCAAGATGTGAAGGAAATGATGATTACAAGAAGAGTCGGAAGAAAGTGTTGAATAAAGAATTTGATAATTTTCAACATTATGACAATGAGAACATCACTGCTCTTGTTTCAAGATTCTCATACTTGATTAGTGAATTGAAGGTTGTTGGAATTGAGAAAACTGATGCTGATTTGAAGGAGAAAATTATGGAAGCTTTGTCTGAAAAATGGGAAAACTATGTTTTGCTTATCACTCATGATAAATAATATTCTATATTAACATTTCATGAGCTTACTGGAAAACTTCATGCTCGGGAAATGGAAATGTTAAATTCTAAGAAGTCAACTGCTACTTTACAAAATCCAGAGTTGTACCATGGTGAATATTCTGCAAGCATGAATGCTAAAGCAAAGCCAAATGTGAGTTCTGCACCGAGTATTGCTTTTATGGCTGGAGTTTCTGGACATTCTGATAACAATTCATCACGGGGTTGTAGCTTTACAATTCCAAATTCATCAAGTCAGAATGCGTTTTCTGCCGAATCAATGGATGATTGTGCCAAAATTATTGCTGCCTTGATTTCATCATCATTTGGTTTGATTATCAAGGCCAGAGTTTCCCGGCCAAAATTCTATGGCTTTTTTCGGATTTTAAAGCATTTCTTGCATCTGTTTGAGCCTGACTTCTCTAACATCTTCTCGGAATTCTATATATATGCTCTTAATAATTTTGTTGTTGAACATTCTTAAACCCAAAGAAGTGTTGTTTCTCTTTGGTTATCCCTGCTAATCTGGTGTGTTTTGTTGTTGTTGCTGAAAAGTCATATCAGGTTCAACGTTAAGCTTCTACCAACAATAGGTGCATACTTCAGTCTTTGATAGGAGTTCAGCCTTTCCTTCGCCTGCAGCAAACGGATAATCAGATGCATCAGTTATTCAAAATTTCCGAATGCTTTTTGTCATATAACTACTTTTCGATTACTACAGATTGCTTACATATGTGGCAACACCTGCATCAGCAGCTACCAAAAAATTAGGCAGGAGATGCATTTTATGGTTTCAGTTTTAGCTGCTCAAAATTGTGATGAGATAAGAAGAACTCCAACTGTTCATCATCAGCGGTTTTTCACAGCACATGATTTGCACATTTTATCTAGTGCAAGTCTTTGCATGTTATCATTAGAAATTTCTGGCAGCAAATGCATCTTATCATCAAGCTGCTGCTAGACCCATACAATTTACCTATTAATGTTGCAAGATATATTGTAGAGTTAGTAATATGGTGATTGTGTATCATATCATTTTTGTTGATTTGAAACTTATTCTAAGAAGTCAAAATTAAATTATTATGTGTATAAAGAAATAAGGATAGTAGGATCTGACAATTCCATTTTCGCCTTTTGATTCCTTGTAGTGTAGCTAGTGCCTTGGTTCGATCTTTAATGCTCACTAAACAATCACCATGAAGGTGCTGGGTTTTAAATTATACTTTTTAAATCAATTTTCCTCAATCTTATATTGGATTTGAGACCTTGTTGAATTGGTGTGTATACCAACATAGACTTGTCCTAGCTATGATGTTGTTAAGGATGAAGATTTGCACCACTATAAAACAAAAACATCTACAAAACATGAGTCAAAGTTCCAAAAAAAAACATCTACACAACATCAAAAGGTTGGTGCAAAAGAAATTTAGTAGTTCAGAAGATTTGTAACATCATATTCCATTCAATTTAAGCTTTGGTGTTTATGCTAATCCAAGTTTTGATTATTTAGTTAATGCTTCCGGCTTCCTGAAAGCATTCAGAACATCACACAAAAAATTTAGTATTTGCTAGTGGACAACCAAACCCAAAAAGATAACAAAATTACCAGTGTATTATGCAATGTATACCAGTAGCAGTGAGCATATGCAACTGACTTTGGTGAGTTTTTAACTTACAATTGTGTTATCTACAAAGACTTTTATCTACATCATATTCATGATCATTAGGTTATAGCAGCTCTAATCCCCTCAATTCAAAAAGTAACATATTGGTCGATTAATTACACATTCTTTTTTAATCACATGATGGTTTGACACCATTGGCAACTATTCACTAGTGGTAACATTTAACCAGAATTCATTGTTTCAACTTTGTGAATCAACCTCAACATTTTGACTTTGGACAACTGTCCGCTAGATGCACCAATCAACTAGATTGTGTCTATGACCATGTGATTCATGTTTCTACTTAGGCCACAATGAAAACTTGTGACTTATAGTCTCTACTACACACTTTATACAACATGACCATCAAAAACCTCATTATTTACTTCTAATGGTCAGACCATATTAACACCTTGCCAAATCTACAACTAAAGTATACACACTAAAATAATAACATTAATGCATATTTCTAACGTAGGATGTAAGAATTAATCACCTTTCCCTAGGATATCCTTGGTAAATTGATGGCTAGTTCCAAGTCGTTGACAACCTGAATGCAAACACATATATTTAGATGAATTTGCAAGTCAAGACAGAAAAGTGACATAATATTTCATACTATAAGGGTCATTACAATACCAAATTATCAATTAAGATTTTTAATATCTTCATCACGCATTCCCTAAGGCTTATTCAATAACATGTAACATTTAAATTTGATTCAAGTTTCATTTTCTCATTTTGACCCCATTGAAATAGTCCACTTATCCTAACATCCAAAAGTTTGATTTTTAGCATCATGGTTGAATCATTTCAACATATATCCCGGTAGCTCAGTAACTCGGTAACATATATTACATATTGGGAATGGTTTAAAGTTTAAACTACAATCAAGCAAAACCATCAGATTTTCCCAATCAAGTCATAAAAATATTGCATTGTGTCCTGTGTAGAAACAGAAGATTTGATTATGACTGAACCCGACCCCACCCAACAGATTTTGACATGCAGTATAAAATGCCAATTTTAATAAAATGTGATTTTGAAGTGTTCAAGCTTCAATGTTCATACATGATGGAAATAAATAAGTCTAATATTTAGAGCTATTTTCTTCATCTGTCCATTATAATTTATAACAGACATGATCCTAAAACATAAACCATACATGTTAAAGCTTACATCAATATAAATAGTTATAATTGACATATGATAGATCTTACCTGATCACAAGTGGGCCAACTTCTTAGATAATTTGTAATGATTAACTTGCTATCCCACGGTTCATCCAATTCCTGTCGTATGGACCATATTTCCCATCTCCACTTCAACCCAGGCCTACGAGCCATGCACTTAGACACGAAACTTTCAGATAAAATACCAACAGCATCATCATGGATGAGCAATGAGACCTCTAACAAGCCAACACATTGGTCGACACACATGCAACAGTTGAGAAAGTCAACGACGGGTCAACTAACATCAAGTATGCATAAATTCTTTTCAATCCTTTCATCCCATCCAAAATCTCCAAACCTTGTGGGTCCAAACAAGCTTCTAATTCCATCCAAGCACTTGCTCTTATACATAGAGAACTCAGGTTTGGGAAAACTGCAAACACCTTTCCTAGGGTTAATTTTGGATTAGGGGCGTTTGATTTTGTCGTGTATCTCAACCCCAATGTCAAACTTTTTACCGTTTCTATAAGTGGGATTAATTCTGAAAGTAAGAAGCCACTATGATAATATTGAAGCCAAAGTGTTTCCAAATTCTCAAACTTTTTAAGAGTCTATGAACCAGGTTTATGAACATAAAGGCTAAGATGAAAACGCAATAACATAGGAGCTTCAACATGAAGTGCAGTGTCACTAGAGAAACATTCCAATTTAAGTGTGATGAGGTTAGGGGTGATTAGAGTCAAAGATCTTGTTGATACCTGATATGTGCGTCCTGTGAAGTATCAAGCAGAGTTCAAGTTCAAGCCAATTGTCTACTGGCCGAACCTGGTCCGAACCAGGAGTTCGGACTGGCCGAACCTGGAGTTCGGACTGGCCGAACCTGGAGTTCGGACAGGGTTCGGACCAGGCTGTATAAATAGCTAACTTGTCTTTGTATTCAAGTGTTCTGAGGGTGCGAGATTCTCTTAAGTGTGTGTTTCTGAGTTTTTTTTGTGTCTGTTTCTAAGTGTTTTACTGATTGTAATTGTTCGTTTGTGATCAATAAAACAATCGGTTAATTACATTTCGATGCCCAAATAGCTAGATTGAGTAGACGATCCTATGCTCACGCATTTTCAAGTGGTATCAGAGCTATCTGGTTCACTCTACTAATTTGTGGTTGCTATTTTCGGATTTTTGAACGTTTTTGGTGTTTCTCGAGTTTGTTTATGTGTTTTCAATCAATTCTATCGAGTATTTTGTGTCGAATTTGCTTCTAAATCATTTCTTATCATTTTTCCTGTCCGACTGCTGCAAATCTCGTCAAATTCTATAAGAAAGGCAAGAAATCTGAGATTTCTCCTGCTCCAATATTTGTTTCTGGTTCGTCATCTGCTGACAATGAGAAATCTGTTATTTCAAGTGACAAGATTCGTTCTCAACCTGATTTTGATGAGATTGTCTTTTATGAGCAAAAGAATATAAATGTAGTCAAAGCTGAATTTTCTAGATTGGCGAAGGATAGACACCAGAATTTTACTTCTGAGGAGAAAGTTGTTGGAAAGCATGTGGGTCTGGGTTTTAAGGCGGAGAATGTGAAAGTTGAGGAGGTTCCAGCATCATCTTCACAAGATTTGAAGAAATTGAAGATGAAACATGTGAAGAAGGAAGTCTTTAAAGCTGAAAATGTTCAACCTGAGAGATTTTACAAGCTCAAAGGTTTAGATCAGCTTTTCTCTGATAAAGAATTTCTACTTCATTGCGTCGATGCAAGGAAGATTTCTGAAGTTTTTGTCAAAGTTGTTTCATCAAATATTCAGAATCAACAAGCTACAGTTTCTTCTGTGAGTTCGCGTTTTCGAAGCCCAACATCTAAATGGGTTTATGATCATAGCGAACATGTATATGATTCTTTCTCTGATCATGTTCGAGATATTCATGTGTGTAACTCTTCGCAGGTACTTAAAAAGTGGGAAAAAACAAAACGAATATGTTATATTTGCCGTCGAACAGGGCATACGGCAAAAGACTGTCCCCTGCCTGCTGATTCATCTCAGCGGTTTCACAAGAAACCAGTTTTTGGTAAACCTGCCAAACCAATGTTCTTTAATGAACAAGGCAGAGTCTTTGATGAAGTTGAGCCTACATTCTTTCTCGAACAAAAATGATTTGTTCCAATCTTTCAAAAGTCTCAAAATGTAGGTTCATCATCACAGTCACCTGTGACTGCTTCATCAAAAGCTGAATTACCAAAACAACAACAATGGAAACCTAAGGTGGTTTTGAAACAAAATAAGGACACTGGTTAACCATAAGCGATCTGCTTCGGGTCATTTATAAACTGATCAGTTTGACCAGTGTGCAGGTACTTCTAGAAGACCTATCGACGATTGAAATGTTGTTGATGGAGGAGTATTTTGATTAAATTAAATTTCATGATATATCTTTTTAACCTGCTATCCGTGTTGATTGATCAATTTTACTTTCGTTATGCATTTTCCTTTGATAAAAAAATCAAAAATAGCGTCGTGTTTTTGTAAAATGAAAATCCAAAAATAGAGTTTTCATTTTAAGGGGGAGAAATTGTGAAGATGCATGCTATGGGAAGAAGGTGAATACATGCCAAATATATAAGAAAGGTGAATACATGCACAATATATAAAATTGTGAGAAATTGATCATTGGAAAATGATGGTACATTGGCTTACGTATCTGACTCATGAATAAAGTAGATGAAAGAACCATAAGATCATTGTTTGATGAGCTTGGTAGGCTCAGCAAATCAGAAAGTATTCAGATGTGATATACACTAAATACTAATGCTTGACCAAGTGGACAACATCTTGATGCATATTTCATGACACAAAAAGAAATATATGTGTGAAAATAGTAATGAGAAGTTACTTTGTATACATGCGTTCATTTTGTAAAGATTTAAACTTGTTTGATTTTCTTTATTTTGACAAACGATCGGGCTTTCTCTGCATGTCCACAAGACCGACCTGATCGTTGTTCGTTTAACGTTATGGCTTTATTTTCTTTGGTGTTTCGTATAACTCATCGAACTTTCTCTGCGTGTACGGGAGTACTGACCTGATTCTTGTTGAGTTATACAACTTCAACTTGTTTTATTTTTTCTTATTTTGTTAAATCTGAGGCCTTATCTGCGTATCAAAAGATCGACCTTAAGGTAGACGATTTAACGTTCTTTTTTCTTTTTGCATGGAACACAGTTGATGATATCATGAAAAACATTATGCATTGTGAAAAATCACAAGTGCTATCACATAAAAAGATAAAGAAAGAAAAACAGAAAATGTCTGATTATGTCTCATAATGTGGAGTACACTGGTTAAAGCAAATCTAATCATTACCTTAACATATCTAGATGTTATGAGTATGATTCTGTCTGAGTTTAAGATGGACAAATTATACCGGCAATCAGCATGACTTGTGAGCTTCAATTAGTTGAAATTGAAGTGTAGTTCAGTGCGTTATGTCCAATATGATCCCATATAGTGATCTTTCTCATACCAAAAATAGAGTTTGATTCTATATTGTATTTCATTTCATTTCAAGAAAAGTACAAAAAGATTTTTGGTGTGTCTTAGCATAAATTTTGAAAAATCAAAAAGATTTTAGGTATCTTTTGATATAAACATTCTAAAAGCCAAAAATATTTTATTTCTGCTTTATTTTTCGATCTGATCAACACGTGATACAAATTCAAAATTCAAAATCATATCTTGGAGTCTCGAAGAGATGTTTTGCGCCAAGATTATTTAAAATGTTTGAGCAGGTTGCTAAAGTGCAAGGTATCACAACTTCAAGTCTTCTGAAGCTGTTGATAAAGGACCAGAGATACACTAAACATCTTTAAGAATTCAAGATCAAGTTACGATCAAGTTGAGGGAGAGTTTGTTCGAAGATTCATCTTACTGGACGAACGGATTCTACACTTGAGGGGGAGCTTGTTTGAAGATACAAATTTGATGATGTTGAAGAGATACTGCACACGACGAGGGGGGGGGGGTTCTAACACCCATGTTCAATTTGATGCCAAAACGCAATGGTGATTAAGATTTACGTTGGTCCCAGAAAAATTTTGGTTGAATTACATAGCTAACAACCCTATAACCCAACACTTGGGCTTACATGTTTACAAAATACACCGTTGGGAAGTAATTGACATTCATAATTGTTAAATAACAATGACATGTTTTATAAACAAAAGTACGGATCGGGTCTTTAGCCTTCACATGATCGGTCCTTCATAGCATTGATGAGCACCCGTCAAGCTTTCGCTTTACATGTAATTCACTCACTTTCAATAGTGAGTTTATATTGCTTAAACATATACAAAACTGCTGTTACAAGAAAAATAATAATCAAAATCGGGAGATGGGTTCTAGGCGTATCGCCTAGAACTTACTCATTCCCAGGCGCTACGCCTAAAGTTGTAGGCGTATCGCCTACCACCTAAGATGTTCCAGGCGATACGCCTGGAACTACATTTCCAGGGATTTGGCCAATTTTCGGCCAATTCCATACTTAGCCACAACTTTGGTCCCTTTCCCTTGTTTGCACCAGAATTCACCCAGCTGGTTTCTTTACCCTCAACAGGTGTTTCAACACTTATATTTGACTTCTAAACATAAGATTTAGATATGTAACTTACCTTGTTCGATTTCTAACACAATTAGTATTAACGGGATTCACCCGACCCATTTGACCCACTAAGGGGTCTCTTGTGACAACCATCAAAGGTTGTCATCTAGAATTTGCCCAACACATGTAAATGAAAACTACAAACATAATGCAAGCAATATGGCCACGAAATATTGGTGTGTAAACTAGCAATTAGTTCTATGCATCCGTTACAAGCCTGGCTTTACGCATTGCCAATTACACTAAGTTTTTGACATAAATCATACAATTTCACTCTACTTTTCACTGGTTCACTAATCATTTTAGTTAATATCAAAATGATCCTTGTACCATTATTTGACCCGTTAAGACGGGTCCTTGCCCTTGGTTTATCCCAATGCCTAACTTGACCACATATAAGCCTTGGAATCTATGGTTCTATAACCATTTATGATTCCCTTTTCTCTTGTTACTTGGCATAGACTCTATAAGCCCATTTTCGCCATTGTAACTGTCATTCGTTACTTGATTCATCCAAATCTTTTCTATGGTCAAGTTAATCATTAGAGAACCTCTTGGCTTTGGGTTTCACGGTTCCTAGAACCATTCGTCACCCATTTACACAATTCATAGTTTATTATATTAAATTGTAAATACACATTTACTTAACTACTTCATGTAACATAAATGATGTTACCTTTAGAGCTTGATCCACCCCTTCCACCAATTCCGGAGTTATTCCCTTGATCACCTTGATTGCCTAATGGGCCACTAACAATGTTAGGACCTTAATCATAGTAACACTCTTATCACATTTCAATAACATGACTTCTATGCTACACATACATATTACTAATTCATAAGGATAGCAATCAAGCAATGTTCATCAAGTTTACATCTAGCTACATGAATCATTAACATTAACATGACAACAAAGGCATACATTAACCATACTAGCTAATGCACATGATTTCACCAAGTTGGTTTAATTTTTGCGAGCTTATAGCTCCCCATGGTCATCCAACATCAATACAAGAAATTTGTGGCATTTACCATATTTTGATTCTTTTAGGCATTTTATCAAACACCTTATGTGCATACATTTATGCACACATATAACCCAACCCCTTTGAACCTCCTACTTGTCCAATTATCAATGTTTAGGTGAAGTCATCTCCAACCTATCTTTAATTCATCATTTACTAGCACATACATGCAAGAATCACACTAAAGCAACCAATTTCACTATCTTCTAGTGTAGTCATCTTACATGGGGGGTTCAAGTAAGAAGATTTGGTGATTACCTTACCAATTACTAATCAAATTGGAAATCTAAGCAACACATGATGCTCCTATCATCATAATATCCTCTAATCATTAACAAATTTCAGATTCTAAGCACCAATTTTCGAACCCTAGACATGCAAGGTTCATGGAGATTACTTACTTGACACCCAAATGTTTGTTGTTGATGTTAGAACACTTCAATTACAAGATTACGGGCTTGAAATCGCAGCTAGGGGCCTTCAATTAGAAGAATTTGAGTTTTGAGGTGAGGAGAGGGGCCGGGGTCGAGATGCAGACCGTGATCTGCGATCTCCCCCTCCTCCTCCTCTTGTTTTGTTCAATTGTTTTTCAATATTTACCATTCTGGCCCCTAGAGTTTCATTCTTATTTTAATTTGTAACTAAATATATATTTACCCAATTAAACCCCAAAGTTTACATAAAAATATATTCTACCAACTTAAAGGGTAGACTTTAGCTACGTCAAGTATATTCAACTTGACGTTTACGGGAAATTTAAATCATAGAAATTTTTGGGATGTTATAGGGGGTGGGGGTTTGTTGATACCTGATATGTGCGTCGTGTGAAGTAACAAGCAGAGTTCAAGTTCAAGCCGATTGTCTACTGGCCGAACCTGGTCCGAACCAGGAGTTCGGACTGGCCGCACCTGGAGTTCGGACAGGGTTTGGACCAGGCTGTATAAATAGCTAACTTGTCTTTGTATTCAAGTGTTCTGAGGGTGTGAGATTCTCTTAAGTGTGTGTTTCTGAGAGTGTTTCTCTGTTTCTGTTTCTAAGTGTTTTACTGATTGTGATTGTTCGTTTGTGATCAATAAAACAATCGGTTAATTACGTTTCGATGTCCAAATAGCTAGATTGAGTAGACGATCCAATGCTCACGCATTTTCAGATCTTATATCATCATGTACAACCCAAAGGCATGTTTTGAGGTTGAGAAGGTGGATTTTAGGATCTTCAAGTACTCTAACGTCTACCATTTTAAGAAATTGAAGATTAGGGAAGCACTTATTAAAGTCATTTAGTGGTTCGTCTACTAAATCTGTATATTCAAGTGTCAAACTTGTTAGCATTGGCATTGGCTTCATATTGTCAACAGACAGCCATACACAGACCATCTTTAATTTTAAGAGATTATGACCTGCATTAATCAAAGAAAAAAAGCAGAAACCAACTTAATTTAAACCCCAAAATAGGAAACAACAAGCATCATTAGAGAAACATAAGCAAAAGTTCATAATTTCTGCATAATTATAAACTTACAATATGCAGAAATCGGCGGCAAAACAACCGATGGATTTTGACTACGGTGATCAGAAACTGAAAGCGATTTCAAGGATCCGGAAAGCCTAGGCAGCCAGTCGTTAGTAAAATCCTCTCCGGTGAGGTACGAATCGTCGTTAACACGGTCAAGGGCGTCCATGAGATAGTTTAGAAGAACGATAGAGACAGATTCAACAGTTTCTAATTTGGAAATATGATCGAGGAAAACCGTCCTGAAGGGTCTGATTCGCTTACTGTGGTACCAATCCCTTGAGCATCGGAGGTTAATTGATCGAAGGCCTGGAAATACAGCGTCGAAAGCTTTCCAAGCGACTCGACAACGAGCAACGTCCGCTGAATCATCGAGTTGACTCAGTATTCAGAGAAACAGAGAATTAGTGAGTTCGTCCATGACTACTGAACTGAGTGAGGAGGGGTAGACGAAGCGAAGTGGGGAAAGGTATGTTGTCTCACCTTA
>JBCNJP010010823.1:0-20012 GCA_039602395.1 Deinandra increscens subsp. villosa
AGTATTATTTGTATAGCGATCACGACAGCCGTTATCAGTCCCAAGGAAATTTTAGGGGCGTACAACAGTGGCTAAAGTGAAGTCTACTAGGTAGCAGACGTAAATTATGCCCTTAGTCGGCCAAAGCCCAAGAAATTTAGGATTTTTAAATCCATATTTAACTCAAACTTAGAATTACGAAAAATCACCTCTTGTCTGCCGCTTTTTCGATTTTTGAAGACAATTTCCTCTCACATCGTTCGGTGGCGTCATCTGCTGCTTGCAGCCTTCCGGCGTTAGCCGTCTGTCATTTTATGACTGGACGTTCTTTGCGCATGTCGCGTCCTCTTGTTGTACAACAAGTGTGCCGTGTAAGCCTTCGAGCTCTGGCTTCCTCATGACAATTCATCATGCCTATACCCATTATTTTATTAGTATACGTACCATGTGTGTATGCATACTTGTATGTATACACACCAGTCTACGTATAATTGATAACGATTTGTCAGACCGTCACAAATCCCCAACTTAATTAATTTTGTAGTAGTGGAAGCTAGGGTTATCGAACCTAGGGAATATGTGGAAATTGACTAATTGCTTAACTAACTTAACTAAAATTACCAATTAACCTAAAATTAACTAAGTTGCCTCTTGGTTGTTTTGATTGTTGGGGTGATTTAACTAAAGAGTAACTAACTTAAACACTAGAAATTACTTAACTATCAATGGATGAAAACTAACCACTTTTGGATCTTGGTTGGCTACCGATTTAGGCAAAACCTAATTAATTACTATTGACACATAGACATGCCCTCCAATTGCCTAATTGACCTAATTACCTAGGGTTCTAATGGGCTGATTAGTTCCTGTCGCAAGAAAGTGCTAGATCATGTCAGGGGAACACTAAAACCCTAGGTTACTAGTTAGATTAAACAAAGTCAGCATGCGGGTGCTCAACGGTTGCAAGGATTCCGGAACAACTAGTAACTAACCGATTAAGAATAAAACGATTTTACCAACCAATCACCAAAAGCAGTTAGAGGTGATTAGCCGGACATAGCTAACTTTACAAACATGATTATGAATGAATAATGCATTAAAACATGTACCGAATGATTCAGTTGCTTCCAAATCTCCAAAACAAGGATGAAAATCGCAAACCCTAAAGCTCTGGTCGTCTGGAATAATGAGAATGTCTAAAATAACTTAACACACAAGTTTAAATAGCAAACCCTAATTTTTCTTCTGCCGACTGATTTGGGGCGTACCGCCCCAGAATGTGTAATCCTGGGCGTACCGCCCGGGTTTTTGCATTTCGGATTCTTCCCTTCAATTCAGGGCGTACCGCCCTGATCTCTTAATTTCTAGGCGTACCGCCCAGCTCTTGGCTTCAGGAACTTTTCTGATTTCTTCTAAGTCTTCAACCGCTTCTCGATCCTTTCTCGAACTCTACACCGATCAGCTTCAGATTTCTTCGTAAAAGCTCCATACTCAGCTCATTAAGCTCTTGGTACCTTGAAACATAAAACCGTGAAAATGTAATGAAATCCAACCGTTAACCATAATAAAAATAGTAATTTAATAGCACTAATGGACGACACTTTGGACTAACATCAATGATATCATATGTATTTTTACTGTTATTTGTATTTTTTTATGAAAATTAAGAATCCAGAGTTTCACGTTGCGATTGTTCATTTCAACCGTTTATGATCTGACCATGACCATGAGTAGTTAAACTACCCGTGATCTTCTCCAGGTGTAGGGTTTGATTGTTTTTTTAGTTCTTTTTGACTTAATGTTTTGGATTGAATTATTAACTTTTTTAGTTTTGATTAATTCACTTTGGTTTTCACTTCCATGATTTAAAAGATTCAAATGCATTTTCTTTAACTTTGATTGAAATTGGTGGTTGTGTGTTTTTAAATAATTTAAGTTACTATTACTATTACTTTATTAACCTATACATGTGACCATTAGTAGTGCCCTAGTTGTTAAGTTTATTAAGAACAACTGGATGTTATAAGCATGGACCCGGAGAGGACTACTTTCTCCTAAACTATTTACAAACCCTAATTTCAAGTTGCAAATTTTAGTTAATTTAAAAATCAACCCTTTGTTTTGTTAAAGTCAAGTAAATGGGTAAAGGTAGACACTTTTCACATACTCCCATGGATTCGACCATGTACTTGTTCTTGCTAGTTAGGTAAGCTGTGAACTTGTTTTTGAGTGGACCACGACCGCATCATCTACTCTCCACCCCCTTTCTCGCCTTTCTCCGCCACTTACAACTCTACGAGAACCCAATCACCACCGCCACCTCATCAATCGACCACTCCCCCCCCCCTCTCTCTCTACCACCACCTACGAGAACCCAATCAACACTGCCACCTCATCAATTGACCACACCCCCCCCCCTCTCCAACCAGTAAGTCCAAGCTCCGATGAAATACCCACTAACATACTTCTGCCACCACGTGTCTTCGCTGGAGGCACCGGTTCCTCCACCCTAGGATATGTTAGTAGTCAAGTGGATTAGATGGCTCGTATACCCTATGCTAGTGTTGTGGGTAGTTTGATGTACCTTATGGTATGCACCAGGCCTAATATAGTCTATGGTGTTGGATTTGGTGAGCAAATTTCTTAGTAATCCAAAAAAAAAGGCACTAGGCAGCAGTCGAATGGACTCTAAGATACCTTAATGGTACAAGGTAGCTGGGCTTATTGTTTAGGAAGCACTCGATCAAATCAATGACAATAAAGGCTTTCTTGATGTTGATTTTGCAAAAGACTTGGACAAATGTAGGCCAATAACTGGCTATGCTTTCAAAGTTTGTGGTGGTATAGTTAGTTAGAAAGCTACACTTCAACATGTGGTAGCATTGTCTACTACTGAAGCAGAATTTATAGCACTTACTAAAGCTATTTGGCTTAACGGATTTGATGTGGAACTTGGAATACCAATCACAACTGTACTGGTTAACTGTGATAACCAGGGAGTTATACAACTTTCAAAGCACCAAGTTTTTCGTAACATAAGCAAGCATATTGATCATTGCACTTTATCAGAGAAGTTATCAATTCTAAAAGCGTAAAAGTGGAATATGTAGATACTTTGGAGAATGGTGGAGATATGTTAACCAAATCAGTTCCGGTCAACAAGTTTCCGTTTTGCTTGGATGTGCTTGATACTGGATAGTTGTGACTCTATTTAGACTATGGCATAAAGGTGGAGTTTATTGGGACTATTATGTCAAATTCAAAGTTAAAGTAAATTATTATATATATATATATATTACATTTTTTTAAGTTTTTTTGTGTGGGTGATTACTATTCTTTTCTGAACCGATAGAAACAATCCACTTCTAAATTACAACCACTAATATTAAGCTTCATAATGTGTAGCTTTTTAAACTCTCCTCACATAAGTTTTAAAGTTTAAATTTTATACCTTTAAATTTTAAATATTGTTTTTCTTAGTTTTAAACTTAAGTTTGACCACGTAAGTTTTTAACTTTTATATTTTATACCCTTAACTTGTAAACTTTTTTTTTAAGTTTGGTCGTCTTATACTTTGGCCATAAAACTTTCACAATTTCACGTTTTATACCACTTTTTATGCTTTCAAATTTTGAGCGCATAAGTTTTTAACTTTTATATTTTATAACCACATAGGTTTTAAACTTTTACATTGTTTACCCCCTAACTTTTAAACTTTGTTTATTTTTTGTTTTTAGTTTTGTCATTTTATACTTTGGTCATGAAATTTTCATAATTACGTTTTATACCACCTTTTAGCTTTCAAAGTTTGACCATATATGGTTTAAACTTTTACATTTTATACCCTTAACTTTTGAAATTTGTTTTTTTTTTTGGTTTTTTTAAAGGTTTGTCTTCTTATACTTTTGCCACGATAGTTTTACAATTTTACGTTTTATACCCCTTAGGTCTTCAACTTAATTTTTTTTTGTTTCATACTTTGACCACCAAAGTTTTATACATTTACGTTTTTTACCCCTAAAGTTTTTACTTTATTTTTAGTAACTTTTGTGATTTCCTACTTTTGCCACAAATGTTTTATACATTTACGTTTTTGCCCCTGAAGTTTTCTACTAGAATGGAAGGGGATATTTTTTTTTTGTTCCTACTTTGGCCACGAAGCTTTTATACTTTTATGTTTACACCCCATAAGTTTTCACTTTTGGTCTTTTTTTCTACTCTGGTCACCAATGTTTTATGTATATATGTTTTTTTACATAATTTTTATTAATTTTTGTATTCCTACTTTGGCTATAAAACTCTTACACTTGGTGTTTCCTATTTTTGCCGATGTTTTACACACTTACATTTTTTTCCTCTGATATTTTCTACATATATATGGATGTAATGACTAAATTTTTGTAATAGCATCAGCTTAGTTAACTGTAATTTATGTATTAAAAATCCACATACTATAGTTTAGTTTTGCTAAGACAAATAACAAAGGTGGCCCGCCGCAACGCGCGGACGGGTCACCAACTCGTTACATAATAAAAGTCAATGAGTTGCTAATAAAGGTTTCGGTCAGAAGTGACAAGTTCCGAAAAGTTAAAGGCTCATTGATGTAACACATATGGTTGTGTAACATAACCTTTGGGTCCTATGTTTTATACTTGAGCATTTAAATTCTAATTTTAACATCGTACGTAGTGTTTTTGTATTTTTTTCCCTTTACTTTGCTACAACCGATTTATGTAATAACCGAGTTATATCCACGATAACACATAGATAAAAATCTAGTTTTTATTGAAAGCATTTACACGACCATGGAATATGATAATTTAAAAGAGTTTAATAAATACAACGACTAGATCAAACTTCTAATTAGTGAAAGGTCGATAGTAAACATTTCATCACAACACTCAACTAATTGATGCAGGTTTTTGGTTCTCAGATTGCAGAAGAAGACCACACCTGTGACTTCAGATTATAGCTCCCTGATCGAGTGTAAAACAACCCCTAAATATCATTTTCATATGAACACAGTTAACAACTGCCCTCACACTTAAAATGGCATAATCTTTATTATCCAAACCCATAAATTTGAATGAAATTCATAATTGTTTTGCACAATATCAACGATAGTTACTTAGAATATTAAGAAAGATTTATCACATAACAAGAATTTTTAGTCGGATTCCTAAACAAACAAAAAATCCTCACATCTTTACGACAAATTGCGACACGAAAGAATTTAATTACAATACATCAACGATTGACCAATTGTTGAAGGGAAATAAAAAAAGCAACAAGCCGACATCGAAAGTCGAGCAAACGAAGGGTTAAAAACTTCGTCAGGTGGTCGTTTACGGTGGCGATGGCCGAAGATTAGGAGGAAATCTTGTGGTGACGATGAGCGGCGTTTAGGAGAAACTTCAAAATAAAGGGGGAGGGCAAAATGGAGAAACACCAGAAAGTGGGGAGGAATGAAAAAAAAACTAGGGGGACCGGAGGAATGGTTTTAAGGGAATTAGAAGGAATGGTATTCCTAGTGTAATAACCGATTCCATTCCTTAGACCAACCAAACACTTTTAATTTCATTCCTTCTTAATGGGTTATTCCATTCCTTCCTCCATTACCCCATACCAAACACTACCTAAATACTAAATAGACGCGGACTTCCATTTATTCAAAGGTCAATAGAATATACTATAGACAATAATAATCAATGTTGATGCAACAACTTGAAAACGACTCATGTGAAGCCAAAGGAACTCTTTAGGATCAAAGTATATTTGATTAATTCCATAAAAAAACATGTGTAATAAAAATGTTTATCCTTAAATGGTTAAGAATTTCTGTATTATAATAAATATCAATATAGTTTTAGAAGTAGTAATTTAAGGAGGATATGAACTTGTTGATGATAGATTGTTTTTATAATAAATTAATTAACTAATAGGTATCTCTTTTAATTATAAATAACACGTTTGCATTGATTAAAAACTGATCTAAATTAAAAACTTTTTCATTCTTTCAAAATCCATCACAATATACGAATTGTGTCCATGCAATTTGTCATCAACCAACAAATTAAATTAAACTTATTAAAAGCGTTGGAAGATATCTCATGTGATCTTATTTTCATAATTTTCGACATATAGTCTTAGAACAGAAACAAACACCCTAACAATACTAGAATTAATGCATGCTTGACATGAAATCGTAAATTCTTTCATCATAACTTTGTGGTGATGATTATCCACTGATCACTTACGCATATATATTTAGAAATCACAATTTTTCTGTTCTCTCTTGATTAATTGCCCGCCCCCCGTAACTGATTCATCATTCATGGTAGGTATTAGTGCGCAAAGGCTTGTAAAATACTTTCCAGGTTTTTCGTAGGATTCGTTGAAGGTTAGTATTTAATATTAAAATGTATCTATTTTTCTCTTAAAATCTATACATGCAACGTAGTAAAAGATAATTATGCCTTTAATTTCCTCCTAATTTCCAGCATTTAATCCAATGTTGATAAGAAAATGCCTTGCAATATATACAACTAAATTAACCAAATTGCACCCACTTGTCAATAGAATGAATCAATGCATCCACGTCCATGTAATATATATATTTTTTGTGGCTGTGTTTGTTTTTCGTCAGTTAATTAAAGGTTGCCTGTGTACGTATATATTAGTAACCAATTAAGTCAAGTCATACGACTCCGTATGCATAAATATAGATCACACAGGTTATTGTGATCATCGGCACAACTTTGAGATATGAGATATATGGATGTTATTAGAAAATGCAGTTTGTTCTTTCACTTGTTCGTTTTCTTTTTCTTGTTAATTGGAGAGTCTGCGACTCCTTCTCCAGAGTCCATGATAGTTCCTACAGAATGGGTCGAACTACAAAAAAATGGAACCGTAAATATATGCAAAGGTATGCAACCAGTATTTAATTGTGGACTCTTTTTATATATGCTATCATACTAATCATTTAATACTTTAATTTATTTGGAAAAACATATTTCACGCTTTTTGAAAATCATACCAGAACACTTTACACAATAATTTATGATATTAGTTTATAAAGTTAGTGGGGTAGATGTTAAGATATATACGTAAGTGTTTAAAATATCACAGCAACAAACATACATAGTTAAATCGCGCTTAACATCACGTCAACAGATGATGGGACAATTATCCTATGTGATACATATAGAGTTCGCTCGATCAGAGCACTCTATGCATTCACAGCTCATCCACCATCTTATCTCTATAATTTATACTTTTATTATTATTTTTTTTCTCTTTCATTTACAACCATAATTAAATAATATTTTTTATACGCTCATCATTACTTTTTTCTCTCTCTTTCAATCACATAAAACCCTAAATTTTAAGAATCACCAGTTTTTTCATCAAATATAGGGGTGAACAGTAATTATTCTATCTAGCTTCTCTACTCACAACACTTACAAGTTACAACTAAACCCTAAATTTTAGGATCTTATCTCACAATATTATAGGGGGTGGGCTGTGAATGCTCTCAGTAGCATATGAAAAATGAGAATGCTAAAATAAAATTCTTATAGCTAAAATACCTAAAAGTAAGACTTAAGTCCCAGGACTTTTGGCTAATTAAAGGTATGCCTAGAAAACATTACTGCCTACCCTACACGTGAAATCAATCTAAACGGAGGACAAGCCGTCAACTCTCCTTAACAAATCACGTAGAATCTTTCATCCAACATCAATTTCGCTTCTTACGAGTACTGTCAACTCTCTCCTCCATTTGTGCCCGAACCATCTCAATCTTGCATCTGTTATATTAGTTAAGATTCGCACTACCCCAACGTCTCCTTAAAAACCTCATTCTTGAATAAGCCTAATCTTGTGTGTCCATACATCCACCCCAACATCCTTGTCTATGTTGTCTCTAACTTTCAAGCTTAAATCATCTTGACTGGCCAACAATCGATTTCGTACATCGTCGGTCGAACTGCAACTCTATAAAATTTTCTTTTTAACTTCTATGGGAACCTTTCATCACACGACACTCTTGCGGCTACTCTCCACTTTCACCAAACCACCTAAAATCAATGAGCTACATCGCACTAAATATCACTATCACTCCATATAAACAATCCAAAATAATTAAACATGGTTGTTTGTGGTAGCACTCGGCCTCCAATATTCTTTGGGCGATCTCCTCATCATTAGCCCCACCGGAGTTACAATAGAAATATTCAGTTTTAGACCTACTGATGCGTATGCCTTTGCTCTCTAAGGCTTATCGATCTCCACTCCTCAAGCCTAATATTCAGGTCCTTTTTACCCACCACCAACACAATATCTTCCATGAAAAGCATACACCATAGGATGGCCTCGTGGATCAATTTAGACACCTTATCAAGGACAATCACAAAAAATGAACAGACACAACGCAGATCCCAGATGCAGCCTCACCTCCACGAGAAAGAATTTTGTGCCCCAAACAAGCACCTGAACACACATATTGGCACTACCATACATATTCCCGGTCTATATATCTTCAAGGAATATATCTATTCTCAAGACTATCCAAAATAATATAATGATGCACACTACCATAAACCTTCTTATGATCAATGAACACCACGTACAAATCATGCTTCTTCTTCCTATATTTTTTTAGCCTCCTTAAAATTTGTATCGCGCGCCTCTTTTTCTTCTTCCGGCTTGAGTTCTTAATGCCTGAAGGGAAAGACTCTTCGACCACATTAACGGCTTGTCTACGTAGTAGATCGAACCAGCATGAGACCAAATTGGCTGACCGTATCCCAAGTTTCTCATCTTCATCTTATCTCAATTACCCTTTCTCATAATTTCATATTATGAGTCAAGGTTTTAATCCTATATAATTACCACAACATTTGGCGTCTCTTTCTTTCTTGTAAAGCGGTACTAAAATGCTACACCTCCACTGACCCAAAATCTTACTAATTTTAAAAATAGCATTGAACAAATATGTCGAACATCTAAACCCATTATTCGCTAATTAAACATTTCAACACCTCGATGACTCGATGAGAATGTTGTCTAGCCTTACCTCCTTTAGCTTTCCTATCTTCTTGAAGGCTCTTCCAATAGCTTATATGGTGATATACATGTATATAACAGATATTCCTTTATCAACGCATGTTCTTGAGGTTCTCGTAAAGTTCTTGATACATCCTCTACCGTTGAAAAGATCATGAAAATATGTTTGTTATCTTAAACATGTCATTTTGCACATCTTTAGTTTTCATGCATTTATACATATATAATCGTATGCAATGTTCTTTGCTTCCCACACTACCTTCTATACCTCCCTCTCTATTTCCTCATACCTCTCTTTTAATCACTATCTCATGTCCTCTACATCAAATCTCAAGTCTCAAAACCTCCATATATTGCATTTTTTTACCATAACCTAGCTTTGCTCCTCTTCATTCCACCGCCAAGACTCCTTATGCATGCATGCATTTCCCGTTGGGATCCCGAATGTCTTATGCGCTGCTTGTTTAACGTTGTTCGCCATAGCCTCCCACATTCTGTTCAATTCGCATCCCCACATAGCCTAACAACTCCCTCGATAGGACCTTTTCTCTAAACACTGTCGTCCTTTCGCCCTGCAAACACCCCCATATAATCCTAGGATTAGTTATCCTATCCTCATCAACTAAATTCATCCTCATGGCAATGTCTTCATCTCAATAAAAAAAATAGTCAATATTCGTGTTCCAAACCCTAGCTGCTAAATGTGATACAGATGTGAGCTCATCTTCTTAAAGAACGAGTTTAAGATAACTAAGTCATGTGCCACTGCGAAGTCCAAGAGATCTCTGCCACCATCATTTCGAGGTTCCATAACCAAAGCCCACGTGCACCGAAGAGAAACATCATTATCAATACCAATGTGGCCGTTAAAATCAACTCTTATACAAATTCTCACATCCCTCGTTATGGCCCCAACCATTTCATCTAGACAATCATAAGTATCTCTCTTCTCCTAGTCCCCTAACTATGGTGTATAATTAAGCACTAACTACATTCACTACCTCCTCTCCTACCACCGTCCTCAAAACTATGATCCTATACCACCCATAAACTACAAAGAAGCAAGGAGTTGCAAAAGGCTATTGAAGAAATATTAAGATCTATTTTACGAAACAACCCATAAACTACAAAGAAGCAAGGAGTGGCAAAAGGCTGTGAGTTTAGTCGATCGAGTTACCAAAGAATCAAAAGGCCATAAGATTGAGGTGGGTTTACAAAATGATAGGGGCGCAAATGGTAACATCACAAAGCATAGCAAGATTATGATTTTGACAAGAAATCATTAAATATTCTTTGTTTTTATGAGTTCCATAAACTTTGTTTCACTCAATTCTGTGTTTAAATATTTTCTCATTACTAATTCTCAGCTTCACTGTCATGCTTTCTGTCGATCGATATAGGTACTTTGGGGAAACTATGGAAGAATGACACGCACAAACAATTAAACGAAAGTTATGGAATGTTTAATGTATGTGTGCCAAAGAAACAAATCTTCCATGAATTTGTAGAGGTCAACGATCATGATAAAAAGATAGAAGGATACTCCATAGCTATATTTTGCTTAGCGTTACAAGAACTACCTTACAAGATTCAACATGTATTTCGGCCCATCAGTAATGAAAATTATACCGATGTTGTTCATAAACTTCAAAATGAGGTACGCCAATTTTATAAACTCTACTTGATATTAGTTTGGCTAATTGGAATCATATTATCCCTCAAAACAATCTTGGCTAGTATTCTGTTCCGGTATACCAACATCGATAATATATCGGTGAAAGTCTTTTAAAGCTAAGAGTGGGTAAAGTTTTATCGGCTGGTCAGTGACATTTCGTATATACAGCATACAGAATTCGAACTTAGATAAATCCAAACTCGAAAGAAAACACTCTCAGATTGAAATTATTTGGGGGTTTAATCCAAACAATTAAGTCAATCGGATAAAATTAATCAAATTTGATTTACAAGATTTTCGTATGGAAATTGTGTTGCAGAGAATTTCGTGAACCAGGAGAACTTGACCATATACGAAACTGAAAAGTAGATTAAAAACTACCCTATGCAGTTAATTTCAAAATTGAAATTCACATCAAACCCCAGGGGCTGCAGAGGGCTTGCCGCTCCTAGACCCCACTTCCCCAGGGGCGTTGCCCGTTTGGATCCCATGATAGTCCTGATGAACTTTAAGCAAGCGCACTCTTGTCTAAAGATCATACATAATTTCAAACTGCACTAAAATATCATCACAACAAATCGGCCTTCAGTGACAGATAACCCATGAATTTGAACTGTGAATCATACTACTTATTAGGGGCAGATGGACGAATCACTAGCGTATTTTAGTTTTTTCTAAAGCAGCCACGAGTATTCAATCTCAAATTTGTTGCTTAAGTTGTACTGAATATCGAAAACTAAATTTTTTGTGGTGGTAATCAAGAAAACGTACATAAAAATGATGATCAATTTCTAGCGCTAATTGTGATTAGATTAATACGGTCGGCTTTATCCTACAGAGTACAGGTTGTGATGCAGTGGCTGCAGACGTTACTATCACATCAAACCGAACAAAATATGCCGATTTTACAATGCCATATATGGGTTCTGAAATCTTCTTGCTTGTCCCAGCTGTACGAAGATGGAACCAAAACATTGTGACTTTAGTTAGGCCATTTACAGTTAGACTTTGGATCTCACTCTTTACCGCTTCTATATTAACTGGAGGATGTATTGGGTTTTTGGAGTACCGTGCAAAAAACCCTGGTTTTTATCACGTTCCTTTTTATAAAAAACTATCTATGATCATTTGGTTTCCTGTTTCAATATTTTTCTTCCAAGAAGGTACGACACAAATAACTAATTAAATAACTAGAAAGCATTAACGAAGCTATAATAGAAAAAATGTTGCTGATTAAACGTTGTTTCTCGTGGTTTTCTTATAGGAAGGATACTTAATACGTGCTCTAAAATTGTGCTTGTTGTATGGCTCGTGACGATCTTCATAGTTATGCAGATTTTCACAGCATGCTTATCCTCATGGTTAACCGTAAATCAACTACAACCCAAAGTGCCAAAAGAATATCAAGTAGTTGGATATCAAGGTACCTCTTTTATCGCAGATTACGTCAATGATAATCGGCACACTTGGACGGTAAAAAAGCCAATAGCATTAACAACCGTGAAAGACTATAAAGATGCTTTGGATAATGGCACGGTGGATGCCATTTTTGATGAGAATCCTTACATAGACATATTTCTAGCCAAGTATGGGAATAATTACATGAAGGTTGGACCGCTCAGTGATGAAACTGGATTAGGATTTGTGAGTCGATCGATAAATCTCCCTTCCTTATTTCTCTCTCTCTCTCTCTATCTCTCTCCTCGTTCATGTTCAATTAAATAATCAATAAGCACACTAATTATATGTACTAGGATTTACATGATTTATAAGATGATGTGTTTGTTTAATTATTTTAGGCTTTCCGTCGTGGATCTCGTCTACATCAAGATTTTTCAAACGCCGTTGTAAAAGTAACAGAAAGTGAGGATATGGCCCATATGAAGAAAAAGTATAAATTTAAAACTCCTGTAGTAATTACAACAGATGCTGCTGATCTTTCCGTTCCACAAAGTCTTGATGTTCACAGTTTCCTTTTCCTCTTCGTGTTCATGGGTGTCTCAACTATAATAGCTATTATCATTTCTGAAATCTTACTCAGGAAGCGTAATCAAGAAAACTCTAATGAGTCCCGAGAAATGCATACTGTATATAGATCTGAAAATTTAACAGAAAATGATGAAGCAGCTCTAAACAACTAATCTTTCTGCTTACACAGTGGACATGTTGATATATTTGAAGCTTGGACTGGAGAAAGTATATATGATAAAATAAGCTATATATCATGTTATATACGTATGTAAATAGTTAAGTTAGTTAAATACACTTGCAACACCATGGAGATGCAACTTTTCATGCATAAAGTATATAATTAATATATTTCGGAGTTTGTTTGTCTTTGCGGACAGAATTGTCTACAATATGATTTTCATCTGATTTAATATTTGCAGCTGAAGATCTGCAATCTAATTAAAATTATAAGACTATTTGTTTTATAAACTTGATATTGTCTGGAAAAACTAAAAATATATAACATAAACTTGATTCAGATATCAAAATTTTTGAAGTTGGTAAAACCTAAATTAGGATTTTAACCTTTGAGCCGTGAGAACAAGAAACAAGCTAGAAGAAAAAAACTGTTGGCATTAAACTAAACTTAGGGTTATTTATGTCAATATTCAATAGTTATAGTTTGAGTCATTATTGTATTTGTTTATAGTAGAGGGTCAAGTATGTACATACTGAAAGTTAGAAACCGTAGGTTGTGTTGATTACCAATCAACACGTCTGTAATTTAGGGTATATAGACCCCTCATCGTGTCTGTACAAACTAACGCAAGAACGTATCAAATCTCTGCAAGTTTATTAGTAAAATCTTGTGTTCATGAATCTGTTCGTGTTTTGATTCCTACATTTGGTATCAGAGCAAAAGATCCAAATCGTTCGGTGGCTGTTCATGAGTTTGTTTGTCTTTGCGGACAGAATTGTCAACAATATGATTTTCATCTGATTTAATATTTGCAGCTGAAGATCTCCAATCTAAAAATATAAGACTGTTTGTTTTATAAACTTGATATTGTCTGCAAAAACTAAAAATATATAACATAAACTTGATTCAGATATCAAAATTGAAGTTGGTAAAACCTAAATTAGGATTTTAACCTTTGAGCCGTGAGAACAAGAAACAAGCTAGAAGAAAAAAACTAACATGTCGTAGGGCATCGCAGGGTGGCCGGTGACGGCGACGGTTCAAAGGGAAGGGGCGGAGCAAGGGTGGAAGGGTGGAGATGGATTGGGCGGAGCGGGGGCGCACATCTCTTTTTTTTAGGTTTTTAAGGATTGTAAAGATGAAATAAAGAGAGATACTTTTTTAAGAAATTTAAGCACATTTAAGATCTTCATTAAAAAACAAATAGTCTTCAGGGCTTATGTCTACGTGTCTGCAAACGTACCTCTCCTGAAGATGTTTTAAGCAAAAACAAAAAGCCTATTAGGCTGCTAACAGAACCAGCAAAACAGGCAACAATACGGTATGAAACTTCCAAAGTTAATGAAAAAACCAATATTATTAGAGCATATAAATAAATGGTCTATGTGAATACAACACACCTTTGGAACTTTGTTAAAGATGGTTAATTATCAATTACTAACACAAGCATCAAAACACACCTGTTAGACTTTTTTAAAGATGGTTAATTATCAAGTACTAACACAAGCATCAAGGGGATAGTTTGATCATAAGGTGGTGCCTACTCAAATAAATGTTTGTGTGCTCAGTGACTGATCAAGGATTTTTTGTTAGTGGGGGCCAAAAATGTATGAGGACAGAAAAGGTCGGGTCAAAATAAAAGGATACTTGTGGTTATGAAATAGATGAAAACGTATCCTAGCTCTAATAACCATATAGAATTAACCGTCAGTTATTGTTAAGGTTTTTTTATTAACCGACAAATCGGCTATATTATGGTTAAAGGTGTCTCATAACCGAACATTTACTCTGATCTGAACCGATACTTTTATATACCTATATATTTATTTGAAATTACCTTTTATCAATACACTATTACATATAAAGCTTGCATATACTTATATATTATCCATTCTTTTGCAATGATTCACTTCTTCATATACAAAGAAAACCTTTCAAAGATCATTTATAGATACTATATTCTATTTCATAGTTCCATAATAAGAAAACATAATGTCTCAATGTTTTTGTTATTTTGAGGTTTTAAAATTCAGATTATATTCCACATAGTTCATATAAAGCATGACCATAAAAAAAAGTTCAAAAAACATCTATTTAACAAATATATATATGGCTCTAGAATTTGTGTGTTAAAAGAATAGCATTATAGAGGAAAACAAAGGAAATGATAATAAGAGGGAAAACAAAGTGATGAAAGTAGATATTGAACGTATTACTTTACTTTCATGAACATAGAATTTAAACAATTGTTAAGGTGAGAATGTATGGTAAATGGGGAATGGTGTTCGAGTCTGATGGTGATAAAAAATTCAATTTTTGCGCATTTTCATCAACGTTTTAAAGAACCGATGTTTTCAAGACCGTAGATAGAAGGTAGGGGTTTCAAGAAATTAATGGACGAGCAAGCAATGGAATTACTTTCGCCTTTTCACGATGCAGGATACAAAGAATGCAGTGTAGGAATGTGGTGGAGAAAAGAACCCTGATCCGGACGGGTTTACTTACGGTTTTTTTTATTTTTTTAAATATCGGGATGTGTTCTCAATTGATTTCAAGCTGCTGATAGAAAATTTCTTTGAAACCGGGGAGATAAGTAGAGGTTGCAACGGTGTGTTCTCTTCTCTCATCCGTAAAATAAAAGCTCAATTGATAATTGAGGATTTTAGGCCCAATTTTACTCGTCGGGTCAATATACAAAGTTATAGTGAAGTGCCTTGCATTACGGATGAGTAAGGTTATTGGATCGATCGTTAGAGACACCCAGCTTGCTTTTAGTATGGGACAATACATATTGGATGGCCAATAATTGTTAATATAACTTTATCTTGGTTAAAGAAGGCCAAAAGAGAATCGGTATTCTTCAAAGTTGATTTTACCAAGGCCTATGACACGGTGACTTGGAAATTCCTAGACAACATTTTAGAGATTACGGGCTTCCCTTTGAATGTGTGCGGCAGCGGTGGGGGAAACCAGCAAAATCCGTTTTATGATGAAATCAAATGAGGTTTCCAATGGTGTAAAAACAAAATTAGTCACTGATAATCAAGAGGGGGGGGAGAGGAGATAAGGATTGAATATCAAGATGAAGGGGATTGATGTGGAGTGATAATCGTCCAAGAAGGATGAAGATGAATTCTAGGGTTTCCATTGAAAGGATCGAGGAAGAAAATTAGAAGCGGGCATGGGTCAGACATATGATCCACGTGTCCTATAAGAAAAGAGTTGAGGTTGAATGAGAAAGCGACATGTGTTCATAGATGTAATTGTTTATTAAAAAATATAGAATAGATAATTTGGTATGTGTTTGCAGAATATGATTTTGAATCAAATTCAGTCAAGAAAATTACAGTATTAGATCTTTTGACCATCAAAATCATTGGAACTTCTTAGAAGGAAGCAAGTATGAGAAATGTGAATCCATGAATACGACATTGGTGTCGTGTATGTCATGACTTGAAAATTCATTAATACCATGGTTTTTTTTTTTCCTTTTAAATATGGAGCCATAACAAATAACGTGTGAGGTTGGAAATTAATAGCAGGTCACAACCCGTATTTTATATAATTTCAATATTTAAGGACGTGTTTAATTATGGAAAATGTTTTATAGTTTTCTATTTCTACTTTTTAGAAAATGGAAGAGGTTTTCCACAATGTTTTAAAATCGGATTTTTAAACCGAACCGGCCTTATGTAAAATACGGTTCAACCGGTTGACCCGGGTTAACCCGGACGGTCGAACCGGATTGACTATTCAAACATGTAAATTACAATATACATTTTATAAACGTTTAACCGCGACAAACGTCGTTAAGAAACGTTAATAAAGTTTAAAACAAGTTACAATTATCCAAAACTTCATCAATATAAGTTCTAATCAAATTATATTTATCAAAAATATATCAGACTTTCAGTTATCTTCGATGGATGGTTTGTTTTAGAATCTCTAGCGGCAAGTGACGATTTGTTTTCGCCCGATCAGTTAACTTCAATTAAGAAAATAGTAAAAAACCCTACGACCCTACCTTTTTTCATTGTTTTAAAAATGTTTTTTTAACTTAATAAAAAAAGAACGGTTCACCTGGTTGAACCGCCGGTTCAACCGTAAAACCCGGTGGTTCAACCGGAAAACCCGTCGGTTTATTTTTTGTCCTGAACTACTAAAAACCGCCCTTAACCAAACCGGTGCACCCACCGGTTACCGGTTCAACCGGTTGAACCGGCCGCCGGTTCAATTCGGTTTTTAAAACATTGGTTTTCCATCTCTAAAAAACATATGATTTTTTTTTTAAATGCGTTAAAATTGAAAGATGGAATTTCATTCCATTTTTCATATTAGAAAACTGAAAATGGAAATTTTTGAAAACAATAAAATATATTTTTTTAATTTCAATTTAAAAAGTAGAAAACGGTGTTTTTCATTATTTAAAAAAAATTCTGGAAAATTGTAATTTGATCACGTTTTCTGTTTTCTGTTTTCTATGTTTTCTTGAAAAACGTTTTTGAAAAACTGAATTCTATAACTCAACGCGCCCTAATCTTTTTGTTGTAAAGCATATCACTTAATCAGCGTGGCGTTTGTTTTACTTCTTTTTGTGAAACTTTCCTATATTGTAGAAGCACTTTTTTCGACGTGAGTAAGAAAAATGGCTTGCGGACCCAAGGAGATGAACCAGATTGCAACAAGTTTTCGTTGAAAGAGTCCATGGTCATTTTGGTCAATCAATTGTGTAATGCTTTTCAATTCCTCTACGTCGTTAAGTTGATTTTTTGTGCGGCTGTCTTAATTTGCTTCTATAAATAATATTATTACAAGCCTAAAAATATATTATATTTTATTTGATCATTGTTTCAGTGTAAATAGTATAGGTTGGTGCCGCATTTGTAACAGAAAAATAAATAAACGCAGTCGGTATATTTATCTCTCATCTACGTATAGCTACTCATAAAAATACGAGGTGTGATGAATAAAGGAAAAATAAATATGTCGGTGGGAGGGAGGGGGTGAGTTTAGTTTTTCTCATAATTTGGGTATGGGCCTATGGGCTCTGGGGATAAGGAACCTAATTAAGAAGTAAAAGTAAATAAAGTTAGACATTTTTCATAAGTCATGGGGATGGAGATGCAAACGGAGAAACTAGCGAATGCACTAATAAAGATAATTGCAATTAATTTTATCTATATAATATAATAAAATACAATTATATTCTATCTACAAAGAAATTATTTCCATTGATTCTCGCGAATCTGGAAACTCTGTAACTATGGAAAACGGTCAAAACTGTTTTTTTAGAATAACCCGAGCTTGTTTAGATATATGTAATTGGGGATGGATCCGTTGAAAACCCACTTAAGTTGTAAAAAGCCTGAAAAACCCTGTTTTGCATATGTTAAAAAAATTATTTTTGAGATGGATTCTACACTCAATTTAATCTCTTTTGGTATAGAAAAAAACAAAAAAAAAAGAGCGCGGAGTAAAAAAAAAATTATATAAAAAGAAACTTTAAACTTTTTTCCTTTATTACATTATGTAACATTTTTATAAAAAAAGTGTTACATATTTATTTTTCCGATAACGGGTATTTTTTATTTTATCAGAAATTTTTTTAAAAAAAAACTAAGCGTTGGATCTTAATCAATTTTTAGATTTTGTGGCAGAAATACATTTAGAACAATGTAATATTTTTTTGTAATTTTTTTAAAAAAAAAACATATGGGTTTTCAGAGTTGTTTTCAGAGCTAAGCTCAAATGGGTTTTCATTATATATGTAATTTTTTTCGTATGTAATATACATATACATGTATGCCACGCTACTGGAAATTAAACGCGAACTTGTAAACAGAAATAAAATAACACAATTTTTACTGAATGAGAACAATATTACTACACTATAGAAAGGGTAGAAGCAGAATAAGTAAAATAAATACGAGAACAGGAAAATAAATAACAAAAGACGAAGCCAGAGCTCGTGTTGAACACAATTTCCTTAAAACAAATTTCGGTATGTTTTCCAGGATACGGTGGCTAAAGCAACGTATTGCCGGAGTTATTACTTGCCTGAGATCGCAGAGAGAGTTCGTGTCCGCAGGATGCGCGGGCGCGCCCATAATTTTTATCAGATATTTAGGTCTAAAGTTAGAAAAAAATGCATATTTTTCCTATATAAACAACACATGTGTGTATAACACATGTGTGTATATATATGTGTAACAATGATTTTAATAGTCAAATCATCCAACCAGTTACCTCAATACACGTATAAACTTAAAAGGTAGTGTCTAGAGTATGAACCACTTCCACATACAGAAATATAGATCATGTGTACAACTTTGGTACAAGATGGGTATTAGGAAACCCATCCTCTTCTTTCACTTCTTCGTGTTCTTTATTTGCCATCATCATCTAGCTACGGAATCTGCTTCAACAGAGCCGGTGACCGCTTATACAAAATGGATCGAACAACAGATCAACGGCACCATAACTGTGTGCAAAGGTATGCGGCGAGTAGACGTGAAGGCTCTAAATTATGCTACAATTATGAGCATATATGTTAACCTTCTCATTTGGCCCCTAAACACACCACCCTATCAAATGCTTTGCCATTACTTCTTAACACCTTGAGCATGTTGTGTGACAACTTTCTGTTAAACTGGTGTTTGTTGGTTATGGTTTGGGTGACTTTAATTAGTAGATCTCATAAATTTTAGACGACAAAGATATAAATGAGTTATTGTCATCTATATCCTCATTTTGATGTCTAATTGTTTATTGCCCATAAAGATATTTTAGGGGCAAAATGGAAGAATGACATCAACAAAATATTGTCTCCAAATGCAAATCAGTCATTTACTGTATGTGTGCCAGAGAGAAAAGCCTTCCCCGAATTCTTAGATGTCAACGAAGATGGTACACTAAAAGGAGGATTCTCTGTAGCTATCTTCTGCTTAGTGTTACAAGAACTTCCTTTCAAGATTCAACCCGTTTTTGAGATGGCCACAAAAGAAAGCAAGGTTGTTCATAAGGCAAGCAATCTTGTTCAGAAACTTGAAAGCAAGGTAATACCAAATTTAGTAAACTTTATTGCATATTAGTTTGGTTAATTGGAATCATGATAACATGAGCATCATCTTTATAGGACTG
>JBCNJP010010825.1:0-20009 GCA_039602395.1 Deinandra increscens subsp. villosa
TCGTCTGTCATGTCTGCTTCCACGCTACGAAGATGCTTAGTAATCATATTTAGTTGCATGGAACGGAAGCACACGAAAAAAACAGAGAACTTATTATTATTAAAGAATATAAAGTTTTACGATTTAGTCGTGTTAATTTATAAGCTAACGAGCCAAACTAGATTTTAAAGGTTGTTAGTTTATTTTGGAGAGTATATATTACGAGAGAAGTTAATTAATTAGAACTAGTTGAAGAAAATATGAAGGAAAGAATTATTTTAAGGGCAAAACTGATATACCGAAATTTATTTAGGGTTTCTTAAACCTGAAAAAATCACGAAAATAACCAATTTTGACTTTGAAAATTAAATATTGATCATCTAAATTTAGACTTCATCAAAATGTCCAAACCAATTGGACACTGACAAATCACCACTCTCGACTAAAAAAATTCGCAAAGCTTTCAATGGGGAATTGACACGTGTGATAATCTGACATTCCGACTAATAGTTGGACCCCACCTTAGACCAATTAAAAGTTGACAACTCTATATTCCTGTAACCCGCTAGGCTCCCCACCGAAGCACCCGAAGCTGACACGTGTCCCTGTATAATACATGTTGAGGGTGTATTTTCAGGATGTTCACAGGAAACTCAGATAGATCAGGAATCCTACTACAGTCTGGGAATCCCACTTGTCCAGGTCTCCTGATTTATTTTATTCGACTAACCCTTGTAATTGCCACTTGTTTATTTGACCCAGGTACTGTTGAGTCATCAACTACCTCCGAAATACATGCTCCAGCTAGTGAAGAACGTGGACCAAGTGGGCGAGTGCAGCTCTAACGGTGAAAGTAGTTGGAGGATAGGATCCTGGGAATCCCGGATTGTTTGTTATTCATTTATTCATTATATAATTGAGGACTCGATCGATTTAGGAACACACAACACCGATACACTTTAGCTCTGATAGCATACAATCATTGTAACACTTAGTATCGATCGATCAATCCTCCAAAAGCATTGTACTTTTCAATTTCTTATCAATAATATCGTGAGGAAGCAGGCTCTTCAGGCCGGCTCCCGAGGTTTTTTTGCTAGGATTCCAAGAGGAAACTCGAAGGATCCTGGATTTTTCCTCGTTACATCTTTGTGTTCATTTCTACATTTTGAACATATTGACATCTAATCAAAAGCACACTACCTCACATTCTAAGTTTGGAATAGAAAGTCACTTTGTTGATTTTTGACCAAAACAGTTTGGCGTCCACCGTGGGACAAGTGGTGCTTCATCCTACAAAAATTCCATTTTTCATTCACCCATTTGATCTCCAATCCGAAAATGTCGACCCAACAATAATCTGTTTCGGCCTCTGTGTCATCCTCCATTCCTCCTCTTCCTTCTGCTCCAGAAAGCCAGAAGAAAACCAATGATCGACAGAAGAAAGTGGATGAACAGCTGAGAAAGCCTGATTATCCAGTGTTCACGGGATCCCAGGTTCAATCTGTTGATCCTGTTATTACTAACAATGATTTGTTTACTTTAATCAAGCAGGTGAAAAATCAGATGGATCAACAAACCATATGGTGATGAAGGAAATTGAGGAGCTTAAGAAGTCTAAGAAACCTGTGGAGGAGCAAAGTCCCCTATTTCCCATGCATTTTGAATTTAACGCCTCAGGATCCTCAGATCTGACTCGCTACAATTACAAATCGGTAGCAGGCTTCACTACAGCCCCTATGATGACTTCCCAGGCCGCTGGATACGCAAGGATTACTGCCGGATTCCCAGGAGTTGTTCCACCAGAATCCTCGTAGCCACGCTTCAAAGATCCTTGGACTCCATTATCATTGGGATCCTTGGCTGCACCATCTCAAGGATATCCGTTTCCTGCTGGGAACCCAGGCCAGAACTCCCAGGGATATCAACATTCTAACCTTTCTGTTTCTACAGGAGCCTTCATGACCAGCTCCTCAGAAGTACATGATGGTGACTTCATTCCCATGCAGACAGCAGCTACTACGGAGCCGAGCATCCCAATAATTATGGATATGACCCCAGGATCCCAGTCCAGAATCCTGGCCCAAGTAATGTGTCCAACTCAGTTACTATAGCTTCTAACCAGGATGCACCTTATGATGCAGGTATTCATCCAAGTATCGCCAGGGAGCTCCAGAAGTTGAAATAAATGATATCAAGTGTTCCAGGAATCCTGAAGCCTATTCCTGAGGTTCCCTTGGAAAGCCACAAGATTTCTAGGTTCATTTGGCCGATTTCTCAAGTTGAGATTCCGAAGCGTTTCTAGATTCCTAGCATGAAACTTTATGATGGAACCACGGATCCTGAAGAACATGTGGCACATTACAAGGAGCGCATGGAAATCAATCCCATTCCAATAGAAATCAAGGAAGCCTGTCTATGCCAAGGCTTTGGTTCAACCTTAACAGGAACAACCATGAAATGGCTACTGAGCATCCCCCCTAATACTATTACATCATTTTCTCATCTAGTTAACCTGTTTAACAATCAATTTTCTTACAGCGGAACCTTTGAGAAGTTCACAGGTGACCTATATCGAGTAGTCCAGAAGCCCGACGAGCCGCTCAGAGAATACATCGCCAGATTTGTACGAGAATCCCTTAAAATTCCTCACATGGATATGGCGGCAGCTGTTGAGGCCTTTAAAATGGGGCTCTCTAAGGATTCACGTTTTTATGATGACCTTGTCATGACTCCTTGCAAGAACCTTGACGAAGTGCGCAGCAGGGCCTTGTGATTTATCCGTTTGGAAGATGACAAAAAGATCCACCAAAGGCTGGATATTCCTAAATATGATCCTAACAGTAAGAAGTCGGAATCCCCCGGGAAGCCGTATAGATCCCGACCATATTCCAAACCTGACAACCAAAAACTCAATGTTGTGGACCAAGACGATGACGAGGAGGAGTATCCTAAGGTATCTGAGTATTGTTTTCTGTTGATATTGGTGGCTTAATGTGTGCAATGCAGGATCTTGGTGAAAAGGCAAGATGGCCTAGAAATAATGATAAGCAGGGATCCTGGAAAGACAAAACCAAGTGGTGTGCTTACCACGAGGATTTTGGCTACCTAACAGACGAATGCATAGCACTCCGGAAGGAAATCAGCTACATACTCAGTAAGGGGTATCTTAAAGAGTTGATAGGCAGAAAGAAGATTAAGACTCAGGAAGCCGACAGGGTTCCTCAGAGAGTAGCTTCTCCACCTTAGGATGCTCAAATAATCAACTTCATATCAGGAGGCTCATACATCTGTAGCACTTCCTATTCCTCAGCCAAGAAACATGCTAAGGAATCCAAATCCAAACAGGGTGACAGACCTGTCCGGACATCCACCCTAACTCAAGACAAACTCATATCCTTCGATGAGAGCGACCATTCTCATGTTCAGGATCCCCATCATGATAGTCTTGTGGTTACTTTATATATTGCTAACCATTTTGTTCGCAGGATCCTGATTGATAATGGAAGCTCAGTAAACATAATCCGTCTTGATGTGCTAAAAAAGATGGGGATCCCAGAAACTGAAATAGTTGCAAGATCCTCAGTCCTGGTCGGCTTCAGTGGTGAAAATAAAAGCACCGTTGGGGATATCAGGCTACCAGTATACATAGAGGGGGTAAACTCTATGCAAAAATTTTGTGTTATAGATTCTCTCTCTTGTTGCAATATAATTCTTGGCAGGCCATGGATACACGAGATGAAAGCGGTCCCTTCAACTTATCATCAATGCATCAAGCTTCCCACAGCTTGGGGAGTTGTAAGGATTGAAAGCGATCAGCAGGAAGCCAAGAACTGCTATTCAACTTCAATGAAGAACACCACCAAGATGACAAAGGAATAGCAATTACAGAAAATAGCACTTGAAGTACAGTAGGACAGGGAGCTTGATGTCAAAGAAGTCCTTCTAGACCTGAGAATCCTGAAATCAAGGTGCTCGTCGGGACAGGCATCCCAGCGGATGTTGAACAAGAATTGGTTTGGCTCCTGAAAGCCAGAACCTCAACTTTTTCTTAGAAGCATGAGGATATGACAGGTATCCCTAAACATGTTATTACTCATAAACTTGGTTTGGATCATTCTTTCAGGCCCATACAACAAAAGAGGAGAAAGTTCGCTCCCGAGAAGAATATTATCATCCAGGAAGAAGTCGACAAGCTTCTCGAAACTAAGATGATCAGAGAAGTCAAATATCCCAAATGGCTAGCAAATGTGGTGGTGGCCAAAAGAAGAATGGAAAGTGGAGAGTTTGTGTTGACTACACAGACTTGAATAAGGCCTGTCCTAAGGATCCTTTACCACTTCCCCATATTGATGCAGTGGTGGATGCCACAGCCGAACACGAGATGCTGACATTCATGGATGCCTCAGCAGGATTCCAACAAATCCAGATGGAACCATGTGACTAGGAGCATACAACTTTTATGACTCCGACAGGTATCTATTGTTATACTGCTATGCCTTTTGGTCTAAGAAGTGCAAGTGCCACCTATCAATGGCTTGTCGAATAGGATACATGTTGCAACCCCAAAATGATAAAATGAGAAAAGGGGCAAGGATTACTCACTTGGATTAGAAGTTAGGTCCACGAAGCGAAAAGTGAAAGTGAAAGGATTAGTCCCGAAGTTTCATCCTAAAAGAATAGAAGGGGACGACATGAATATTGGAATATGGGATTCAAATCTCTTATGCATTTGGGGGATGGGTTTTAATGTTATAAATTAAAGTTTGAAAAAAAAACGTTAACTTTTAAGAGTGACAATACCTTAAACGTTACTAGACATGCTTTGGCCTAATAGGTTATGACACTCTCATCGGGGTATCCCAGGTAAGCGTCCAGGTCCGACTATGGGATTTATGCGAACTCTTATCCTTTGATAGAGACCCCAACTACTGGTGTGTTCACCCTTCCAGTTACTACATGTCATTCGCGTCTCAAGTACCATCACTAAATATGTTGTTAAATAGAGATCGATTTCTAAGCTATTTGAAATTCTTAAAAATGAGTTTATATTCAAAACCTGAATTACATATTAGAATGATTAAAAATTAGTTTAGTTGTTGATTTGTGAAGAACAAGCCTTAATCCCCAATCTTTTCATGCATAAAAACGTTGACTTTTCGATTAGAAGAATATGAAATTGGACATGATAGTTTAGACTCGTTGGGCTTAACGAGCCTCTACAAGGGCTACAGTAAGCCTAAATCGGCCTAAGCAAGGCAACACGTCATTAGGACGTGCCTTTGCAAAGCTAGGCCGTCCAAAGGACAAGCCTTAACAATGCTAGGCGTTCTAGAAGAACGAGCCTTAGCAAGGCTACCTAAACGAGCCTAAAGCACCTAACTAAGAACCTAAACTAAACTAATTAAACTAATAAAGCGATAAATAAGCGAATAATGAAAGGAAAAAAAAGGAAACAAAGAAAGAAAAAGAAGAAGAATTACCTCAAAGAAGCTTTTCAAACGAGACGAGCTTGAAGGCAGCACCTCCTCGCTGGGAGCATAAAAAAACTACTAAGCACGACACCCGAAGGGGTATTGTACTTGTGGAACCACCAAAATTTGGTTATTCCACTTGTTTATACTCAAACTAGGAGTTGGAAGCTATAAGGGACCTAGAAGAGGTATTTATAGGTGTATAAGGAGTGAAAATTTCGGTGGTGGGGCAATGTGGGACGAAATTCGCGACTAGTAACACAGCAACAAACATCAAACTTGTTTTCGCGATTCCCGCTTCGTTATAACTCGGTTTCGCACGCGGTTTTCGCCCACGTTCATCATTTTCAGAGTATTATCATCATAGAATAAAGTAATCCAACATTCATGGTGTTGAGAATTGGGTTTAAATCTTGGATCTTGGTGTGGGTTGAGTTTTCAGGTTTTTTGAAACATACGGATGTTACAGTCTCCCCTACTTTAGGAAATTTCGTCCCGAAATTCAGTTAGTGGAGACTAGAGGAAAAAGTAATGAGGATAATTAAATGTTATACCAAAAAGTACACTTATACTTAAAAAAAATTAATTGTAAACGTTTACTTTGAAATAGTGATATAAACTTGTGACACGAATTTTAACACACGACAGGGCCAACTCTTGGTCCGACACCTAGCCAACTTTTAAAGCACCACCAATGCTTATATATAGGGTGTACCGCAGCTAACCCACCACATCGTTGCTACTTCAAAAGCATGCTAGTTACCTATGGAGAGACTCCCTCACACAATTCAAAAGTACTTAAAAGGTTTTGATATTGGAATACTTGACACCGCAAGATCCGGACGTAAAATATATAACATGGGATACATTTGATAATGATATGGTTAACGGTATACAGGCATGGAATGAGTACCATGTCGAGAATCAAAGATCATAGATGATTCGAAGACGAGAATGCATGATTTGACCAAACAACTTGATCAGTAAAGTGAAAGCCACAGTCTCCCCTACTTTAGGATATCCAAACGAGAAGAGGCAGAGGATAGAATATGAGGTTAAGGGGTTAACATGTATCCATTTGAAAGTGATAACTTGATTAATTAAAATCAATGTAAGTGAATGTATCCACTCAAAATTGAAATCAATGTAACTGATAAAACAATGTCGGTTTTCAAACAAGAGAACGCGTTCGATTCTGACGAACTAGATGTGTCGCGACTCACACCCAGTCCACCTTTCTCGAAGCGCGGGGTCTAGATGAAATCCAAAACAAAACAAATTCCTTGCTAATACGACAAGACCTCACGGCTATGACCCAAAATCAATCGCATGGTTAACTAGTATTACATACAATTGACGGTTATAGTTCGTATGAGTCTTGGTTAGCAAGGTTGGTAAAACATGTGATAGTGAAAACACGTGATAATGAAAACATGCAATAGTGAAAACATTGGTCATGTGATAATGAAAGCGTGTAAGTTGTAGCAATGATGGCATGAAATAGTGGAAACATGTGGTAATGATAAATATGAAAATTTATGATAATCAAAACTTGAGGTAGTGAAAACATGAAAGTATGAGATAGTGAAAACATTTGATCATAAGAACATGGGATAACGATAGCACAAAGACTAATCATGATAAGCGAACGGTCTACAAGTGGTATATCAAATGGCATGATTCGAATGAATGGATTAACTTAAATCAAATCACATGAATTTGAAAGTTGAATATCAATTGAGCATAAACATGTAAGTTTGAAATTGTAAATTGAAGGTCGAAACACGCAAGTTTAAATTTTGAAATACATGAATTGAACCAGATGTTGGAATCTACACATCGAATATAGAAATCTTCAAGCTGAGAGTTGAAAACTGTAAACCAAGAGTTGAATTCACGAGCCGAGAGTTGAATACCGCAAGCCAAGCGTTGAAAATCACAACCGAATTCACCATCTGTGAGTTGAAAATCGCAAACCGAACTCACCAATCAATTCTTTGAATAATGTGAGTTATAAACTAAAAAAAATGTCATGTGTTGACACCACGAGTTTGAATCCATAGATCAACACTAGAAACTGCGAATTGAGTCCACACATTGAGTATTGAATCAAGCGAGTTTGGAACTCATACACCGAGCATGGAAAACCACAGTTTTAAATTTGAGACATTGAATAGCTCAAACATAAAAAAAATACAATTTGTATCGAAATGTGAAATAACGCGAGTCTTCCCAAAGATTATTGCTTGGGTCAAAATTACATGAAAATTTTGAAAATAGGATTCGAGTAAATTCAAACATCGCCAACGAAGGCAATAACGAATTTACCCAGGTAAGAGTTGCAAAAGAATCCAGGTGTTTTCAAAAGAGTCATTGGTTAGCCAAAAGAAGCTTATGGCTAAGCACAACCAAGGATTCGAAAGGTAACGTTGATCATAACTGAGAAATATCCATACTATATAAGTAGTATAGATACGAGGATATCGTTATCATGAATGCAATAAGAGACTAAATAGGAGCCGTAATTGTGGAACAAAAAAATTAGAGGTAGGTGGGTGACACAAAACAGTGTGAGGCGATATGGTGACTTGCCAACAGGAGTAGTATCGGGTAAGTTAATGCGGAAGTCGTCTTGGCGAACGGGAGGAAGACCCAATATGTATTCGGGAAACACTTCAGGGAAGTCCCGAACGACTAGGATGTCTTGGACTCCCTATTCCTGATTACGAACGTCTACAATGCTGACCAGACATGCCATGTACTACTTATGCAAGTACTTGTGGGCTTTAACGTCGGACATGAGCTAGAACCCATGGAGTGGTTTATCGCCATAGATTTCCTAGACTTGATTGTCGAGCGGGGAAAATGAACGATCTTCGAATTCACGATACACACAAATTTGACGTTAACTAGGGTAAAAAATGACTTCGGATAAAGATGAATGTTAAAGTGAGACAATTGGAACATCGCGTAATTGCGATTGGAATATAACCTTGAATATAAAGGATGAGTTTTTTTTTTTTGAATTTAATAAACATATATAGTTAGTTATCTACTCGTAAAGTTGTAAAGTCGTAAACTCGGACACATGCAACCCCGTAAGCATGTGGACTAGTAAACTCATAATTTCCTAAACGAGTAAATTCCTAAACATGTATACCTACTAGAATCCAATAGTAAAAAGGGATCAGATCAGGTGTGATAGTGTTTACAAGGATGGAGGACTTTCAACCATCCGGTTGAGGCGAACACGCTCGACATTCGGATGTCATGGGGTTTAAGGTAATAGATTGCATCCTTTACAACCATCGGCTTGCTGTTTTGGATTCCCCAGGATTTCCATACACTGCAAATTACATTTACGTGTGCACCCGTAACTGTAATTTACCCTATATGGTCACCCTAGTTCCTCTAACTTCAGCTACCAGGTATTGTGGAGTACATATGAGATATCCTCAGAGTGGGTATCGTGGATGGGGCCTCCAACCCAAGGTTATCTTGACCAGATTCGTTACAAAGAAAAGTCTCGAGAGCAACATGTTCGCTTTAATTGGAATGAACCACCCGAAGCAAGGCAGTCAGGAATTTAGCTCAAGAGGACTTGAATAAGATTTATCATAATGACCAAAGCTTAGCCCGAAGAAATAACATGATTACCACACATACTAACCTGATCACAAATTCGATATATGAGAGAAAAAAAATCAGTCAGTACACATCACACACTATTTAGTTTATAAGAGTCTCATTCAAGTTGCTTCATTCCAACGCAACCATGCGATAGAAACGAGAAGGGAAAGATCTTAGAAGATCAGAGCAAATGTAAAGACGATCAGGATATTCAAAGTTGATACAAGTGCCCCATAGGCAGCTACTTGAATTCATACCCTGCTAACTCTAGTGGAGCTAAATAATCGTGCTACTAGCACATCGAGATAACATTTGTATAGACATATACGTAAGGCAGGTATAACAAGGACCTCCTAAGCTAAGATAGTGGTGTATGGACAAGAAGGGGTATTACACCACCTTCCCTATGCAGCATACATCCATAGTATGGGCACTACGCCCAGTTGTTCAATCAGGAATAATCCCTAGTAGCAATTAGCTCATCAATAGTTTAAACGTGATCCTTCGATCTGATTCGACGTCTCGTCGTACATGAATGTTAACCAAGAGGTACACAACTTAGAGAGGTTAAGACAGATGACTCAAGACTAACCGGCTCCTCGCCGAGAGTATAAAGGGATTTGATGATGTAAACGACAAATCGTAAACTAGGTGCGTGTAGGAGCAAGTATCACGATGCATGAGAAAAATGTTTAAGTGCAACTAATGCAAAACAGTTACAGTCTAAGACGAATCTTAGTTCGCTGTAACCAATGGCTCTGATACCAATCTGTCACACCCCCAAAAATCCCACGCGCGATAACGCGCCGCAGGGAGCGTGACAAACCAGGATCGCCGTCCATTAGTTACACCAAACGACAAATAATTAATAAAAAACGTTTCATATTTCATTAAAATATAAAATTAGAGTTTTACAAATGCGGAAGCGTAAATACAATAAAAGTACTTATTTAAAATCTTTGTCACCCAAAGTGACGTGGCTTGTTCAAAGACATTAAAAGCGTTTCAAGACTCATGCATGCGTACTCGTGATACTCGAACATCCGCAACCTGAGAAATAACATGCTAAAAAGTGTCAACACAAAGGTTGGTGAGTTCACAGGTTTATCAGTTCAAAAACAGTTAAAGTTGTAAGTAGTGCCACTGTTCAAAAACAGTTCAAGTTGTGTTTAAGATTGACCATTCAACAACGGTCAAGTTGAGTTTAAGATTGACTGTTCAACAACAGTCAAGTTGTAAGAGCATAATCACTAATATATATCAAATAGCTAGCTAGGCTATATACATGAAACTTCGCACGTTGATGGTCACCGAAGCTAACAGTTGTTTACAGTTTGTGCAGTTTGCCTTGTTGTGTTTAGGACGAATATAACACCCGTTCGATATCCAATCGAGTCAGCGCGACTGACCCGGGTGGGGTTTGTCAGACCCAGTAGTACTACAATATATTTCCCGCTATCGTCATTAATACTAACGGTACCATAGGAAGGACTTTGTTGTATCATGTGCTTCAAGTACTTCAAGTGATATATAAAAGTCTAATTATCTCAGTTGTATAGTTCATGCATGTTAATCTCCCCCAACAGGATTTAAACAGTAAAATGGGGCCGTGAAACTCACCTTAGGTTGCACAGCAAAATTCCAGATAAACAGTTAGTTCAAGTAGCAAGAACGAGTCTTGTGAAGCAATCAATCACCTAACGAGCATAAATGTATAAGTGTGTGTTCTATAAACTATTAAATCCAACGTAAACGACAAAAACGAATGATCGTGGAGTCTGAAACAAGTCGAGGATGGCACCTGTGCCAAATCCGAGCGATTATCGAAATACGTGAGAAAATACAATATATATCAATATTATTTATTATATAGTTAAAGGGTTTCAAAGATATATATATATATATATATATATATATATATATATTTAATATTTAACTAAATGTTCGAGTGACGTTAATAACGAATTTGCGGGGACAATATTTATATAATATAGGTTATCATAAAATATTCGGTTATTTCAATAAAAAATCCGACGGCATAAGTTTATATGTTAATCTACTCAACATTTATATATTTTTACCTTTTTGTAAAACTGTGATTTTATACCAATATATATATATATATATATATATATATATATATATATATAGATATTAGAAATCTATTTTTAATTAAAGATAACAAGTAAAATATATTTTATAACTCAAAGTATGATTTACGAGTCTTAAATATCATAAATATATTTTTACGGGTTTTAGATATGACAAGGGATGATGTTGGTACAAAATCTAGTGATTACAAGCCCAAAGTTGCGAAATAATAAAAAGAACTATTAAAACATGGAGGTCAGCGGGTTCGAACCCGTGACCTCTATGTTAGCGGCACAACACCCAAACCACTCATCCAAGGGCGCTGTTGGTGTTAGGGTTCTGATTAAAATTATTTTATGTATATGGAAGCGACCAGAAACAGTTTAGGGAAAAATAGCAGGTTTAAAAACGGTGAGGCCGGGACTCGAACCCGCGACCTCGAGGTTAGCGTGTAGACATGTTACCAACTGGGCTACCCGGCCCCATGCGTTTTAACCCGGAATCGATATTTATAACCTATACCCGCAGCGTGTCATCTTCTCCATTCAAGAACTCCGGTGACCGGAGTTTCATTCCGGTCACCGGAAAATCGCAAAACTCGGATTAAGCCCCTAAAAATGTGCGACTAACAAGGAAAAACGTTTACCTCAAATCGAAGATGAGTAACGATGAGTTTTTGAAGCCGAAATGAAACCCGAACCTTGTACGCAAACACCGTACACCGTCACGATACTCGACTCCGGTTCCTCCCGGTTGCTCAGTGAAGAATGACGATCGTAAGGGGTCTTGAATGTGGTATAGCAGTGGAGGATGGAGGTGGTTTCGGTGGGTTTCGCTTCACCGGAAAACTGGAAAACGAGAGGGAGAGAGGTGCGTTGGTGATGAGTCGAGTGACAAGAAGGAGGGACTTGAGGTTACTAATCGATCAAGAGGGGAGGGGAAAGATCCATAGCTCGTAACATCAAACATAAATGGAGGATCGGTTACGGACGACAATCGACGGAGACTTGAATGTCATCAATTCAATTTTCACTAAATTGCACAATCAACCCCTCCCTAACTTACGAAATAGGAAATTAGTTTTGGTTAATTACAGCTTCAATCCTTCAGGTTTGCTTAGTTGGAAGAGGTTTTAGAAACTGGCAAAATTAGTCCTCCAAAGTTTATGGTTAGCAAAACTAACGGGGTTAACAGAGAATAACTAAACGATGGATATTCGAGTGTGACAAGGCATTTTCAACGTATTACATTTATAGAATATATAAACCTTGTTTGCCACATAAAATCACAATAACCCCATACATATATATTCCAAGTTCTCATGAAATCATAGATAATAAATCACATAAAATCATAAGTCTATACTTATATGTTTAACCCACATGGAATCATAAAACAATATGTATAGTTACGTGACACGTCACATAAGATCATAGAATAACGTGTGAATTTATATGTCAACTATATCACATAAAATCATAACTATGAAATGACAAAACGTGCACATGAAATCACAACATATGATTTACATAAAATTATAAAATGTCAAACGTCTAGACTCAAGTGCATGCTCGTATAGTGACGGTTACATAAACCCTAGATAATAAGGTCAACACAAGTCAATCTCATAACTGTTCACACACATTTATATCGGTTTAGGTTTAGGTTAATTCGGAAAGAAATCTGAAAAGACGGATTGTCACATCGATGGTGGCGGCGGTGGTGGTGGCGACGCAGAGGGAGGGAGGTCCAAAAATTCTTGGCTCTCTCTTTCTCTCTTGTGTTGTGATTTCAGGTGCAACTAATTTATGAGGTTGGCTCCCTATTTGTAGCTTTTAGAATTGGATAATTATGTCAGCTAAATCAGGGAGAATCAAACCATGATGACTTGATAACTTATTTATCTGGTAATATATATATTATATGATTTTTCAAAAATCATATAATATATATATATATATATATGATTTGAGTTATTCTACATTCACCAAATTCTCTACATCCTCTACAACCACCTTCTTTTTCACAAAAAACACCAAAAAACACTTTTTAACAAAAAAATTTTTTAAAACACTATACCTCTAATCGCTATGTTAGCTATCTAGAACATTTTTTTTTAAATTGTGGTGTTTTTTGTTTTTCGGTTTATTTTTTTCAAAAAAAGACCAAAAAACACTTTTTTAATTAATTTTTTTTTCTAAAAACACCATTCTTCTAGACGCACCAAAACACATATTTTTTTGGAAAAAAAATTGTTTTTTTTATTTTTTTTTTGTATTTTTTGGCGTTTTTTTTAAATAATAAAAGCGCCATAAAAAATAAAAAAAATGTTTTCCAGAAAGAATATATAGCGATTTGACATATGATTTTTTTTTTAATTTTAAAAGAATTTTTTTGGTGTTTTTTTTTTAAAAAAAAGGGTGGATGTAGAGGATGTAGGGAATTTGGTGGATGTATTCTACTCCAACTATATATATATATATATATATATATGTATATATATATATAAAAATTCCAAAATTTATATATATATTTTTTAATTCAATTATCTCATAATTAAATTAATCCACCAACAATTTAATTATCTCATAATTAAATTACTTACGTTTTACAAATAAAATGTCCACCTAGTTTATTATTAAATCGTGAATATATTAATTAAATTAATATTCTCGTTCGTTGCCAATGTGTAACTCTTTTGTATCGGACCTCGTTAGTTACATTAATATTATCCGACGATCGGACACTATATATCCAACAAGTGGGTCATATACAACATCTTATGAGGAAACTTATGATGGTGAAGATATTGATGAAGTACATCATAGTGGTTCAGATAGAGATGATGATAAGTGGGTGCAGTCAGTGGCAACCATGAAGAAAGTTCATGAAGAAGATGTTGTGTCAAAACAAATTTTATTTGAAGAGTGTTTAAAATGATCTGATGAGCAACAAGGTGGTTCACTTGATCTAGGCTTGAAAGATCTAGTTGATGCAAGTAGTTCCACTATTGAAGCCTATACCATCTATGAAGAATCACATGGTGATGTTTACACTCCCGGTGAAAGTGAAGAAGATGACATCAGAGGGACAAAGTACAAGGAGCAGGTTCCATTTATAAATGACCAAACTGAATGGAAAAAGTTCACCCGGGTTATTGGAATAAGGTTTCCTTCAAGGTATGCATTCAAGTCAGTAGTTAGAAGGTGTGCAGTAGCTAATGGTAGGAATCTTTACATTGCTAGGAGTGATAAAACCAGACAGGGTAGGATTGGTTTAAAATGTGTGAAAAGGTTCCTTTTTAGTTTAATGTGTTCATTTCATAAGGGTAAGGAGTGTTACATGGTTAAAAAGGTAATAACGAAGCACACTTTCCAAAAGAGCATGTCTAAGAATAGACAGTTATCTGTTGATTTCATTGCAACTGAGTTCCTACCACTATTTAAGGCCAAGCCAAACTGGCCCGCTAAAGAGATCCAGCTAGCAGTTCAAGAGAAGTATAAAGTTCTTATTAGCAAATGGCTTGCATACAAGGCCAATAGTTCAGCACATAAAAAGCTCCATGGTTTAATGAAGGGACATTATAGCAAAACTGGATCCTACTTGGCTACTTTAATATATGCAAATCCTAATTCAACTTTTAACCTTGTAACAACCCCACCAGCGGATCCAACATCATGTTATACATTCTTCATACTTTTTGTTTGCTTGAAGGTGTTAAGAGAGGGTTTTTGGTAGGTTGTAGAAATGTATTATTTCTTGATGGTTGATTTTTGGAAACCTTTCTTGGAGGTATGTTATTCGCAGGTGTAAGAAGAGATGCAAATGACCAAATGTTTCCTTTAGCCTGGGCAATGGTAGAAAGGGACAATAATGATAGTTGGGAATGGTTCATGTGTTAACTATAAACATGTTTAGAGATAACTGATGGTGGGAAGGGATGGACTTTGATATCTGATCAACAGAAGGTAAATATTATTTTGATAAACTTACACCTTGCTTTATATGAAACTAATATATATATGTCATTTGTTCTGGGATTATTAAATATTGTTTCCTTAGTGTGGAGAAATTCTGAACACATATATTATACAAGGCATATTAATGCAAACTGGCATAAGACATTCAAAGGAGAAGATATTAAAGGTGTTTTCTGGAAAGCAGTAAGGCCATATTGTGACGCCCACTTCCAGACTTGGCTCTAGAAGGGGTCACGTGTCGGATTTACTCATGAACGCAAGGTATAACAGAGATAACTAAAGCAGCGGAAATTAAAAACTTTTATTTATTTATTTATAATGCCAAGTACAAGTAAGATAAAATTTCTACAACGGTTATCTATAACCACGAAAGATAACGATTATTTAGATATGCGTCTATATATATTACTTATGCCAGCAGCCCTATAGCTTCACACGAACAGCTTGCCCACCTCACCCTGCTCAAACCTTAGCCTTCCCCTTTATACTCGGATCCTTAAAGTCACCTGATATACATATTTTAAAGGATCAGCTTTCGCTGGTGAGTTCTACGTTTTTCTAAAAGCGTTACCTTTTTCTCGAAAGTTTATTCCAACGCTTGGGCCTAACGGCCCTCTTTTTACAAATATTTATCAGGTATAAAACATAAACAGGAATTATACCAAAACATTTAACCATTTATCTATTCTACTAAGCATTGTCTATTGGAACCACGTTAGTTCCTCAGGCAACCGTCGCCACCCGAAACCTTTCATAGAGTAACCGTCGTTACCCCGGGGAACCGTCATTCCCCGCTTCTAGTTGTACAACCACCTTTTCCCTTTTCGCTAGACAATATCCGCTTAGATTAAAACATTTTCAACCTTTTTCACATTTTCAACCTTTTAAACTTTTTCATCTTTTTCAAAAGTCCATTTAAATAACTCTTGTATTTGGACTCATAACCATTTCAACACCAGTCCATCACCCGTATATGGAAATAAGCGTTTCATAAATATAATGTTATGGGTCTTGCATAACAAGGCTAATAAGATCATATTTACCCGACACTCATTCACATACATAGGCTTAGACCAAACATTCACATTTTTCATTTCTCAAAGCTTTATATAAAAGTTTCATCCTTTACATTACCCGTTTATTATAACCTTCCCGAAAAGTGTAATAACAGGTAATAATAACTTTAAAGCAGTTATAAGTATCAACACAAAACAAGTAAAGGCATCTCAAATACTTTTCAAGTAAACAGTTGAATATATATCATTGCATGTATATCAGCCCGAAAACATTAAAATATTTAAAACATTTAAAAGTGGGCTCATAGAACTCACCTTATTCTCTTAAGCCAATTAATTCAGTCAGAATCTCCTTTATGCCTTCCAATTTAACCTAATTGCGTATTGTATGATGTTAACGCAAGGTTTTATATAATAAACACTTCTTATGTTTACTATAACATTTTATTTACTTAAATACAATTATTAATTTACTACTTTTAAGGGTCAAAATGACCAAAATGCCCCTGGAGGCATATTATCTTCTTTTATTGATAACTATGAAGACGCGCATTCCTATAAGTAGACACTCACTCCGGGATCGCCCAGTGTTGGGATGCCATTGCCCAGATGGGATGGCGACACCCCCGCTATTGCCAGAAACCCCAGTGTACAGGTGTCTACCCTTCCGGTCCGCGCGAACCTCTAATATCCGATTAACTCGGTATTTTAAATACTTGATTATATAGCTAATTTAATTTCATATATTCTTATATTATAAGAAAACATGTTAGCATACCAAAATTCAAGCCCTTATACCCTTTGGATTATTTTATATTAAATAATCCATATTTAGAAACCCTAATTTTATGAATTTCTCGTTTTATTATCAAAACTCATTTTTAATTCAAACCAACTTAGGGTATTACCCATTATAACATTTTATAACATCCTTTAAAAGACCAAAGCTTAATTCGACATCGTTTAGTCAATTTGGGCAGAGTAACGTTATGAAAACCCTAATTTTGACCCGTTAACAAAACCTTTACCAAACCTTTTCCAATTATGAAATAAACTTAGGGCTTTCTTAAAACACATTAAATTAGGATTACCTACAAAAATTCAGACCCTAATTCCCACCCGATCACCCGATTTTGACAAAACAAGCTCAAGAACCCTAATTTTAGCATGGTTTTAGAAATCATACTTAGAAATCGAATTTGCAAAAACTGAGATAGGTTATTGTTAATCATACCAAAAGATGCTTGACTGCAGAAATTCGGATCCAAAGCTTTCACCGTTTGAGAGAATTGCTCCCTTGAAGATCTCGGCCAAATTAGGGTTTTTGGGTGATGATTTTGCGAAATTGGTGAGTTATTGATGGACGAATTCGATGCTTCTATTTATAGCTATTAGGTGCGCCCTTATGGTCACTAACACGTCCATAGGGTGATTCAGCTTCGAAATCGACGCGTACGGGTGGTCAATTTGTCAAGAACTTGGCCTGCAAGTCGCAAGAACAACGAATCTGTGCGTGAATTCTGGTCGCAAACGGGTCGCGGTACGCGAGCCAGGCCTCGCGGTACGCGAGCCAGAGTTTGGCAGAATGACAGATTTAGTCCCTGTGCTTCTATTTTACATTTTAAGCCCCTGAACTTCTACAAACTGTTATTTTATGCTATAAAACACTTAAGGGTATATTTATAAAAGTTTCTAAGGCTCGGGACATGCTCGATGATATACGTATATATACGTTTTATATCTTTCAAGTATTTACACTTTTAGTCCCTTAACTTTTGTTTTAAGCTATTTACCTTTGTATCTTTCGATGTAGCTATCATTTTATGTTCCATAACCTTACTAAACATGATTCTAACATTCTCGAGGGTTCGGGTTATATATATTAATATATATATATATATACATATATACACATATTATTACATAGTTTACACTTTCTACCCTTCTAACTTTGCAATATTCATCATTTTATGTCACGAATCATGTTAGGACATATCCTTGTTATATTTTAAGCCTTAAAATACTTACAAGAACTATAGTCACGTATAACATCTGTATTGCTTATAACTTTGCATAAATTACGCTTTTGGCCCTTTTTACTTTTTCGTTAACTATTAACATGCATTTCTATACGTGTTTTCTTATCAATGGTTTATGCTATTCACATAAGCATGTATTCATGATTTAAACACGTATACGAGACGTAATCAGTCATGTCTCATCATTTCTAAACCCGTTTATCATACAAACACGTGTTTTATTCATTATTTACCATTTCTAACACGTATTTATAATAAAGCACATAGGTAAACATATTAAGATACGTAATTACCTAGACGGAAATATCGGGGTGTTACAACTCTCTCCCCCTTAAAAGGGTTTCGTCCTCGAAACTTGCTCAACTCGAGAATAACTCGGGATGAGACTCTTTCATTTCATCTTCTCTTTCCCACGTTGACTCAGAACCTTTCCTGTGCATCCACTGCACCCTGACTATAGGAACTATCTTGTTTCTGAGCTTTCTTTCACTACGATCTAGGATTGCAACTGGTCGTTCGATATAGGATAGTTTGTCGTCTACTTCTATCTCTTCTAGCGGCACAATTTCTGATTCGTCTGCCACACACTTTCTCAAGTGTGATACATGGAATGTTGGGTGGATCCCAGACAACTCCTCGGGCAGATCTAAACGATAAGCAACTTCTCCAACACGTTTGGAGATTTTGAAAGGTCCAACATACCTTGGACCTAGCTTACCCCTCTTGCGAAAACGGATAATGTTCTTCCATGGAGAAACTTTCAGCAGAACATAGTCTCCAACATGGAATTCGATTGGCCTTCGTCTTTTATCAGCATAGGACTTCTGTCGATCCTGTGCAGCCTTCAGTCGTGCTTTGATTATGTCGAGATCGTGAGCCATATTCTCGACTGATTCTTTGCTTCCTATCTCTCGCTGGCCGACTTCACCCCAACATATAGGAGTTCTGCATTTCCTACCATACAACATCTCGTAAGGTGGCATACCTATACTCGAATGATAACTGTTGTTGTAGGAGAACTCTGCTAATGGTAAGTGATCATCCCAGCTTCCTCCGAAATCGATTATACAAGCACGTAGCATATCCTCCAGAGTTTGAATCGTTCTTTCGCTCTGGCCGTCTGTCTGAGGATGATATGCCGTGCTAATGTGCAATCTTGCACCCATATTCTCGTGGAACTTCTTCCAGAAACGTGAAGTAAACCGAGTGTCCCTATCTGAAACGATAGACACTGGTACTCCGTGGCGTGCGATGATTTCTTTAATGAAAATTTTGGCTAACATTTCTGAAGAATGCTTTTCGTGAATGGGTAAGAAGTGAGCACTCTTTGTTAATCTATCCACTATCACCCAAATGGTGTCATAACCTTTAGCTGTTTTTGGTAGCTTGGTTATGAAATCCATGGTGATATGTTCCCATTTCCATTCTGGAAGTTCCAAAGGTTGTAACTTCCCGTATGGTTTTTGATGTTCAGCTTTAACCTTTGCGCAGGTTAAGCATTTATTGACGTACTGCATGACGTTGAAGTCCGTGAGCGTGCGGTCTACTAGTCGTAATGAAATCAAAGTAATACGAGATGAAACACAAAGAGTAAATACAAATGAGCTTTGTATTGACCACCGAACCACAAGTCTGGCCGGAATCTGACGCGAAAGCTTAGATAGTTGTTTATCCTCAAATCCAACACAGAAACACATATTTATACTACGACCGACCCATCCAGACCCAAAGTTCGGCCCAAGGTCCGGCCATGTCCGAACTCCAGGTTCGGCCTAGGTTCGGACCTCAGCATCCTTGTGT
>JBCNJP010010830.1:0-19976 GCA_039602395.1 Deinandra increscens subsp. villosa
ATATAGTGAAAGGTTCATTGTAGACACCCCAATAAGTGTAGACATGTAGACACCTTTTTTCACCATTAGATCTCTTGATCTAATTATTTTGATTAATTTTTTTTTTCTCATTATTTAGAATATTTCACATGTGAACACATGTAAAAAAAAGTCATTTCACATGCGAAAGTGTCTACAATGAACCTCACCCTATATATATATATAGTCAAAAGTTCATTGTACCTCTTAAAAAGTGTAGACCCAGGTAGACCCCTATATTGTTCTATAAAACTCACTAGAAATTTTAAAACTCATCGCTGTTAAATTTATTTTTTTGAATTATTTTTTTTAGTTGTCATATTTCTATGTTTATATTTTAATTTAGGATTTATTTCTAATGTTTTTAGTTTTTTCTTTATTTTTTATTTTCTTAATTTGAAATTATAATTTTCAGTGAGTTTTATAGAACGTCAATTTTTAAAGTTGCACTAAGTTTTATAAATAATGAGTTTTAAACACAACAGTTAGTTTTAAACAACTTAAGAGTGAGTTTTATAATTTTCAATGAGTTTTATAGAAATCGATTTTTAAAGTTGAAGTGAGTTTTAAACACAACAGTGAGTTTTAAAACTCAGCAATGAGTTATATAAATTTTAGTGAGTTTTATAGACCAATATAACTTTTTTTAACATCAATTATATTTAAATGTCTCCAAAAACTTTTTAGGTTTTCTTTTTAATTTTTAAAAACTTATCGCATAAAAGAAAACCAAACTCAACAGTAATGAGTTTTATAATTTTTAGTGAGTTTTATAGAACAATATAGGGGTCTACAAGGTCTACACTTTTTAAGGGGTCTACAATGAACCTCACCATATATATATATATATATATATATATATATATATATATATATATATATATATATATATAGGATCTTATGAGAACTAACAAATATTGTGAGAAGCGTGAGAATATATATGAGTCACACATCTTAACCACCTTTTTAAAATGAATGGTCTAGATTAATTTGAATTTATCTAAATTAAATTAAAATTTAAAAATCTATTAAATATATAGAAAATGACACTTAAGTAATTTTGTATTTGAATTAAGATGACATAATAAGGTGATGTGATATAAATATCTACTTTTCTCTCTCCATTTTACATCGTTAATAACTTTTATATAAAGTATTATTTTTTGAAAAAACTATACAATTAAATAGGACATTTTTGTATCTTTAATTTGGCTATCGTCTCGTTAATTTTTATTTTTTTATATATCTTTTTAATGTATGTTGTTACATATATCTAACGAATAGTTACATATGCGCAGCGAACAAAAACATATGTGTAACGAACAGTTACACGTATGTAAAATATTAAAAATATAAATATTTAAATTTCTTTCTCATCGATCAGTATATCATATTTTCTTCTCTCTTATTTTCCATAAACACATTATCTATTAGGTAAATACCCAAACACATTTTCTTGCTACAACCATGTAAAAAAGTTTTTACATGGTTGCATGCTCGTAGGCATCTGTTACAAAGTTGTTGTTGTCTATATTGCATGATCGTAGGCATCTGTTACATGGTTGCATCTTCTAACATATACGTTACATTTTCATAACAGAGTCCTACCAACGCATAGTAAAAGGTTACCAACCGTAAGCTAAAACCATGATGATACTAGCACCAAAGCAATACCAAGATCTCAAAATTATCAATTTTTTCAAGCATAAAAAACAACATCAAAGGATCTCAAAATTATCAACAATAAGATCTCAAAGTTATCAATTTTTTGAATGCATGTTGTTACATGTATGCAACGAACAGTCACCTATGTGTAATGAACAATTACATATATGTTTTTACACTAATAAAATGGTGTATCAGGTTCTTGCTACATCAATGCACATAATGTTACACACATCAATACAGCGAGTTCATACATATTTGAAGCATGGTGTAACAAACATGTAAACATGTTTTTACACTAACAAAATGGTGTAGGTTGTTGTTAGATTGGTGCAAACGTTCTTACACGTAAGAGTCAATATTAAGAAAAATATGAAAAATGGATCAGTAATAAGGAAATCCAAGAATACCGAATCAAATGGTGTATATAAGAATAAGTAAAAAAAGAAAGTTAAATCTCACGAAAAATCAGGTATGGTTAAAGTAAGATTGAATCTTGTTCCATATATGTTACATATCGTTGCATGCTCGTAAGCAAATGTTACATGATAAAATAATGTTAATATATTGCATGCTCGTAGGCATTTGTTACATGATTGCATCTTGTTACATATCTGTTATATAGTTAGGTAGCGTAAGGTTCATTGTAGACATGTTTGCACGTGAAATAGCTCTTTTTCACTTGCAAAATTTTCTGAATAATAAAAGGAAAAAAAGGACAAAGGAAATTAATCACAACCATTAGATCAAGAGATCTAATGGTGAAAAAGCATGTCTATATGTCTACACTTATGGGGTATCTACAATAAACTTTTCACTAGTTGGGTATATATATATATATATATATATATATATATATATATATATATAGGGTTAGGATCCTGCGAAAACACATCTTTTTGTGAAAACTGTGAAAACACATATTAAAACTCACGTAACTTTTTCATACGTTAACGATTTTTCATAAAATTTGCGCCAAAAGTCTTAGAATTACGTTATCTTTAAATATGGAGTAAAATATTAAAAAAAAAAACTGAACGTTTTTTTTCCCGTGTGATGCACATGTGCATCATATAATTAAAAAAAGTTATAAAATGCTATTTTTTCTTTAAATCTAAAGATAACACAACTATAAGATTTAGGGTGTAATTTCTTTTTATACTATTAATGTATATCACATGTATGAGCGTTTTTTTTGGTATGATGCACATGTGCATCATTCAATAAAAACGCAAAAAAATGATGAAAATATATTGCATATGGTGCGACTAAGAAAAAAAAATATTAACTCATACTAAAAGTATGAGTTATTTTTGTGATGCACATGTGCACCACACAAAAAAATATTTAAAAAAAATTAAAAAGCGTTAAGTTTTTTAAAACTTTTATAGGATTAAAGATAATATAATTTTAAGACTTTTGGTGCAAATTTTTTAAAAAAATATTAACGTATGAAAAAGTTATGTATGTTTTAAGATTTGTTTACGCAGTTCTCACAAAAAAGGGTGTTTTCGCAGGATCCTTCCCCTATATATATATATATATATATATATATATATAGGTAGACGCTCAAACGAGAACTAAAAAAATGCGAGAACTGTGAGAACCAATTGTGAACCACATAGTTTTCTTAATTATTTTTTATTTATTAAACAAATTTAGGGGTATTGATGTAATTATGCATAAATCTAAAATAATGCAGTCCTAAATTCCTGGTATGTAACCGTACAATTAATCTCAGTTTAAAGTAATGCATTGCTCCCCTCTCTCTCCACTTCCGTCTCTACTTCTCTTTCTAATTCACAGACCGCCAGGGACAATTGTTAGTGAGTGCTGGTTTGTGGCAGTTCAAGTTGATCAAGTGATCGCATCACATGGCTATCGATCAGAGATGATGAAACTCTCCAATAGATCGTGTTTGTTCATAGATGCATCTGGTTTCCATCATGTTCGTGTTTGGTTGAGTCTTCCTCACAGGTCGTGATTCGTGATTTCATGCTTGGATGCTACGAGATCCAAAATGGGTATGTTTTTTTCTCCAATGACTTTGTAAAAGTGAGATATTCCCCGGAATATTTGTTCTCCGGTCATTTTTTTATTCGATTCCGATCAATGTCAAACATAATTGCGAGACGGTTTACTTTGTTCATCCAGTTCTACAATCCAGACTCTTCTTGCCATATTTGGCCGGTTTATTTCACCGGAGGGTACGCACTTTAGTCACTTGTTCCGTACAAGCTATCTATGCATAATTCCATTCATAATGATAATCGTCTGTGTGCGGTTGTATATGCAGGTTATATAGGAAGCTAAAGTATATCAGCAAATTAGATTATTTGTGGGACCATGTTAGTAGAAACAAGATGGAGATCCCGGATTGTGTGCGTGATCGTGATGAGGATCTGGATTACCGTCCGATGATGGATTATGGGGTGGAGAGTGACCATCCTACGGTCTAAGGTGCACCCGCTGTAGAATATTCCTCTATGACGATGTATTCATCGAGATGTATTTCGTAGGAATGTAGTCTATGTAGATCGTTAGAGATGACTGAATTTCTAGAGGAAAGTAGAAGGACACGGAAAGGAGATGATAATTTGCAAATGGGAACATGAAGGTGTCGATAATCATAATTTGCATAAATGCATCTATACATGTGCATTTATGCATACAAATGCATATATGCATAATTGACTATGTATCCATATATGGACGTCTGCATACTTCTGGGGATATTAAAAGTTGGGAGAGAGAGTAAAAGAGTGTTTCTAATGCTATTTGTTAATGTTTTTTGATACTCTAATGCTATTTGTTGCTTCTGTATTTTTTTGTGAGTTGTATGTACGTATTGCGTGTTCAAATATGTATTGTTTTATATAGGTATTTTTTGTGACAATTCACATAGACATAAGTGCTCATATGCTTGTTCAAATATGTACTATTTTATATATGTAGTAAGTTTTATAAAGCGTGTTTTAAGACGCACGCGGTTTATTTGCATTAGTGCAAATAAGGATCAGATGCATTAATAAAAGAAAACACTTGATGCATTATTCCACTAAGAACACTATATGCCGTGACAATACTATCACACGTTGGACGAACGAAACTTAATTTAAGATGAACTAGATATACACTTGCCACGGGTTGGAGTGGTTCGGTAACGATATGAAAAAGTTATATCACGGCAGTACAATCGAACGTAGATAAATTTTAAATACCGAAACGTGAGCGTACCAAAATAAAAAATAATAAAAATTAGTGACACATGGCACTCATCCAAGACATGATTGCTTGATATCATCATACTATTATATAAAAGAAAAAATTCGCGATACATGACATTCTCACATTCAACCTCATAATAATTTCCCTCCCATATCATCATACTATTATATCCGACTATTTATTTATTGCCTCCTAAATATTACTAAATTACAGTTTAAATTAAAAATTAATTATGCGTACAACTTTTTTAAACCCAAAATCCGTGTAAGACACGGGTTTAAAAAACTTGGTTAAATAGCATTATAAATAATTAATATATAACTTGATAGAATTTTAACACTATTGGATTAACTTTTATATATTAAAAATATATGAATTTTATACATATAACCATTACTTATTTACCGAATAATTTCTAATTTACAATAGATATTCGGATTTAAAATATAATACATATTTTATTACATATTTTTATTGATTTAATTTTAATTTAATTTATAAATTTTAGATGTTATTCTCTTTTTACTTTAACAGTTTTTTCTTTTATACAAGTTTCATATCAATACAGTTTCTGTAATCTATTACCATTTAATAATTTTTTAAAACCTCAGCCGTGCGATACATATTTTTTAAATCCTAGCTGTGCGATGATGTTCTTCAAAAAAAAAAAAAAATAGTTAACTGATAAATCGTGCAGATCTCCTAGCATTTTTAAGGGAAAATGTCACAAAAACATAATCAACTCTCAATTTTATTTCAATTAGGTTACTCAAACCTTTTTTTTTTGTTCCAATCAAGTCACTCAACTTTAAAATATGTTCTAATCCTAGATAAATGACCTAATTAGCAGGTAATATAATCAAACTTTTTTTTTATAAAAAATGATTTTTTTTAAATTGATTTTTTAATAAAAACGATTTTTTTGATAAAAAATCGAAATTTTATATAAAAATATAAAAAAACGTTTTTTTTAAAGTTTTGAATTTTTATAAAAAAATCGTTTTTATTAAAAATTCGATTTAAAAAAACCGTTTTTATAAAAAAAGTTCATTTTTTATAAAAAAATTAGTTTTTATAAAAAACAGTTTTTATAAAAAAATTGATTAAGTTACTTGCTAACCAGGTCATTTATCTAGGATTAAAACATATTTCAAAGTTAAGTTACCTGATTGGAACAAAAAAAAGTTTGAGTGACCTGATTGGAACAAAATTGAAAGTTGAATATGTTTCTACAAAATTACCCCTTTTAATAACAAATTGATAGATCAACTCTTCATAGTTAGAGTTAATTACACAGTTAGTACCTGTGTTTTACCATAAATAACAAATCGGGGTACTAACCTTTTTTTATAATAAGGGGAGGTAACAACTTTTCTATTTGTTTCACTGTGGGGTATTACGCTAACCACTGTTTAAAATCTAACGGAAATCTCCCCCACGTGACTAACACGTGGGGGCATTATTGTCAATTAAATATTGGACGGGAAAAAGAGATAAATACCCCCCCCCCCCATCGTGAATTAAAACCCTAGGCACTTCACATATTTGTTCGACATCTTCCAGCCGCCTCCGACGAACTCCAAACCGGCGATCTTCTCCGGCAACTGGTAAACGAAGATGGTGGTCTGCAAGTGTGGAAGGTTGGCTTTAATCCAAACCTTGTGGACGAGGGCAAACCCGGGACGACAATTCTACTCTTGCCCTAACACCGTAAGTGTTTTCCTCCTTTAATTAGTCCCCAAAATGTCTATTAATCATTTTGGACTCTGTTTGTAGCAATCCCAATGTAGGTTCTTTGTTTGGCTCGATCTTCCCATGTGCTCACGCTCCAAAGAAATCATACCGGGTCTCTTGAACTCCAAAAATGAGCTTGAAAGGACAGTGGCAAAACTGAAGCAAGAGATTGAGAGGAAGAGCTTGTACCTGAAAGTCCCTTGGTTATTACTTGGTTTTTTGGTATATCTTGCAATGTAGAAGCAATCAAGTTCCATGTTTTGTAAAGGGTGTACTTTGTTTTAGCCATATCTTTTGATCTTTTGTAGAAGTGTTGAAGTCTTTTGGGATGTTTTAAGATATTAATGAATTTTAAAAGTATTGGCTTCAAGATATATGTTAAAGATGTAATATGTTGATGATTTCCATTGGCTAATCATTGTTTAAATAAAAAAAAGCAGGATATGTGCACAAAAAAAATTATATCTTGAACCATAACATGACCCAACCTCATTTGACAAAAAAAAAAAAAAAAAAACAACATACATATATGCACAAAAAAACAGCAAGCAACATATATGCACTTTTTGACTTTAAAAAGTCAGACTTGTTCCTAATTAACAAAGACCACAACTTTGACATGAACCTGTTCCAAATTAACAAAGACAACATCTTTGACTTGAAAAAGTCAAACTGACCCAAATCAAACATAAACCAAAAGATGCATATATATAGCCAAAAGATGCAGTCATCAAATGTGCTTCCAGTTTACATAAACAAGATAGATAGATTAAGTTCTAAAGTCAAACATAAATCAAACTCATAGATAAAGTGCTAAGCATTTGCAGGCTGTCCTCTGCAAGTCTTCTTGTTATGCCCTTTCTTACCACACTTTGAACATGTAACTGTCTCCCACTTACTCGTTAGCTTCCCATGTCTGACCACATCCTCCTCCTTCTCCATTGCATCCTTCCTCCTAGTTTTTCTTGGCCTTCTAATTGGTTTGTGATGCTTAGGATCTTTCAATTTTGTAGGACAATCAGATCTTGGCCACATGCCCCTACCATTGATGGGTTGCACTTTATGGGAGTACACCTCCTTCCATGTATCTAACCAAAAACAGGAGTCCACCAATTTTTCTGGAATTTTGGCCTTCATTTTGTTCAAATGCATGTCATAGTTGGCTGCCACTGCATGAACACATGGAATACTTAATAGTTCCCATACCCTATATGAACATACCTTAGATTCCACATCCACAACAAACTGGTCTCCAGCAATCCCTGAAACTTGAAACTTTCCTCCACCATTCCATTTCACCTTATATTCATAAGCTTCTTTCTTGATCAACTCAAACTTCTTGGATATGGTAGGAGTCAACAACCCATCAGTTTTCTGAATGACCTTAGTCACATTAGCTATTCTCTTCATCAGATATTCTCTAACAAACTCTAGAGCACTAATTATTGGTTTGTCCCTTCCTTCAACCAATCTAGCATTAAACACTTCACATAAGTTGTTTAGAAGCACATCAGACTTTGCTCTACCTGTAAATAAGCTAGTCAATATGTGTACTTGATACATTTTAGTAAATATGTGTACTTGTTACATTTTAGTCAAACAAGAAGCTAAAATAACATGTAAAATGACTTCTGGTCCAGTGATGAGGTGGAATTTGGCTTAACCATTCAAATGCATCTTGATTCATAGCCCATAACCCATCCATTCTTTGTTTGTACTCTTGATAGTTGTGGCTTTAGCTACATTCCACAACATATCCTTGAATGCCTTGCCTCTCCATTTTAGCTTCATGTTTTGGTGTATGTGTCTCAGACAAAACCTGTGGACATAATAGTAAGTAACTTATGTTTAAAACTTGAAATGTATATAATATTAAACACATGAGTTTACCTATGTTTTGCAGATGGGAAGAGCTTTGCAATGGCTGGTATGATGCCCTTTTGTCTATCAAAAATGAAAGTAAAATTGGAGTTCACATGTAGGTCTAGGTCCTCTCCCAGTATTTCCAAAAACCAAGTCCAAGAGCTTACACTTTATGCCTCAACAATTGCATAGGCTAGTGGATAAATTCCATTATTAGGGTCAAGACCAACAGCAGTAAGTAGCTAATCTGGAAATGGACCTTTCATAAAAGCCCCATCCAACCCAAGTATATCCCTTTTACAAGCTTTATATCCAAGTTTCAATGGACCAAGACAAACATAAATTCTTCTAAAAACTCTAAACTCACAAGCAGTATTTGGTTCAGGCTCTGTCTCAATCCTCACTGTAGTGCCTGGATTAGTTTGCATCAACTCAAGTGCATAATCCCTAAGATGAGTGTAATGCTTATTGTACCTACCCATTAACTGCTCACAAGCTATTGTCTTAGCCCTAAATGCTTTCATTTTGGAAAGAGACATTTCATACCTTTTCATTAGCTGCTCTTGTAAGGATTTGATTGGTATATCTGGGTTAGACTCTAACTGATCCAAGATCTGATTGGCTATCCATTTTGAAGTGAAAGACTTCACAGATCTACTTTTAAGGCATTTGTGTTGTGGGTTGTATGTTTTAACCATCTATGTTTCCTCACCTTTTGATTTAGAGGCATACAAAACCCAAGGACATTTGTTTGGATTTTCTGGGGTTATCCTCCCACCATCTTTCATACTGGGACCCTCCTTTTTTGTCTTCTCCAGGTTTGTGGTTGGACCTTCATTTGGGCCATCAGATGGGCCTTGGGATGGACCTGCATTAAATGTGTTGGGCATATGACCATCACATTCTATTCTAATCTTTTCTTGATTATTTGTGACAAATGCCAATTCTCTCCTTGTCAAAACAGAATGCTCCCTAAACATTTTTTTAATTTCATCACTATTCCCAAATTGTTGACCAACATAAAATGCACAAGCTTGTTTTGTGTCCTATTTGTTTTTCTTAAGCATTTTAAGTGCCTTTTTCTTTCTTCTTGTATTATCATCCTCATCCTCTGATGAAGATGTGCCAAATGAATCATTGCTCAACTCATCATCATCAACTACATTTGTGACACTATCAATAATTTCATCCAAATTGATCTTAAAATTTTTCATATCAACCTCCACCTCAATAAGCTCATTTGATTCATCTACAATTAAGTCATCAACATCTTCATCTTTCAACACCTCATCGGTCATAGAATTTCCATCATTCTCAGACTTAACTACTTCAACATAAATAGAAATAAGATAACTGTGAACAACATAACTCAAGAACTCGTCTACATCCTCATACTCAGTTAAAGGCATTAAACCACTGTCTAAACAACTATCAGGGACGATATACTTATAGAGAAAGTTTGATTTGGGGTTGTAGCCTAGCTTTATCATAATTTCAGTTAATATATCAACACCAAATTCATCCATTGAAACAAAATCAACGTAGTTTAGCTTGCCTTCTTCATAATCTATATGCCCATCATTCATTGTAAGATTCCCCCATGGTGAACCTCAATTGTGAAGTATTCAAAGTAGTGTTCTTTGCCTGAGAAAAAAAAACAGTTTCTTAACACCAAATTGAAAATTCGTGATGCTCAATTGACGGTTTACAAAGTAAAAAGGAGTTCGATTACTTACTGTATATGCATTCGTAGTCAAAAGGAACATCTTTCTCTCTAATCGACCACCTTCGCATCTTCCAAAATCGGTATAATCGACCTCTGTCTATCGAATTTGCCGTTGAAATCGATGGGTGTTCAAAATCGCCTATCAAATCGCTGTTAACTTCGATCGATTTGCAGGCCTAAAGCATCGTCTCCTTCAATCTTCTCTCGTCAGTCCAATACGAAAAAACCCTAGTTTTCTTTCTTTTCTTCAAGTCGCCGTTCAAGAGTGGTTTTCTTTCCTTTTTCCCGTCCAAAATTTAATTGACAATAATGCCCCCACGTGTTAGTCACGTGGGGGAGATTTCCGTTAGATTTAACGGGGGTTAGCATAATACCCCATAGTGAAACAAATAGAAAAGTTCTTACCTCCGTTTGTTATAAAAAAAGGTTAGTACCCCGATTTGTTATATTGGTAAAACACAGGTACTAACTGTGTAATTAACTCTCATAGTTATTATCGTCTAATATTTCATTCTTAATATCCATAATTGTCAATACATTAAGTCTTTCATGTTACATTGTTAAACGTAAGTAAGCTTTTATATATATATATATACATATATTGGAAAGTTCATTGTAGACACCCCTATAAGTGTAGACATCATTTTTCACCATTAGATCTCTTGATCTAATGGTTGTGATTATTTTTTTCTTTTCTTTTTTACACTTTTTAAACAATTTAGCATGTGAAATAAACAATTTCTTTTTTTTTCTTTTTTTCCAAACAATTTCGCATGTGAAAAAAATAATTTTGTAGACACTTTCGCATGGGAAATAGCTCTTTTTCACATGTGAAATTGTTTGAAAAATGTGAAAAAAGAAAAAAAAAGATTAATCACAACCATTAGATTAAGAGATCTATTGGTGAAAAAGGTGTCTACCTGTCTACACTTACGGGGGTGTCTACAATGAACCTCACCCTATGTATATATATATAGAGGGAGATGATCATTTGAGAACCAATTGGTTTTGAAAACTTTTAAGAACCATTTTAAGCCACTAGTTTATATATATATATATATATATATATATATATATATATATATATATATATATTTAAAATGTCATTTTAAAACTTTATATTTCTTATTTTTATTACTATAATTTTTTTCTTTATTTAAAAAACAATTTTATATTTGTTATCTTTTTACATGGTTTCTAAATTTTCACCTCCTAAGAAGCAATAGTCTCTCAAGTTAGCTTATATGATATCAAAGGATACGATAATAAATTACATAAAAAATAAATTATCGGTGTCTCACTAACAGGATCTTGAAAGCCTAGAGTTGCCCATGCGTGTTGGTATCGGTTATACCAACTCCAAATTGTTTTTTTTTTTTTTTAAATTAATGCATACGAATGTGACATTACCAAGCAAGATGGTCAAACAAGTTGCTACGTTCACGAAACATACGACATGTAACACTACCAACTCACATTAAAGACAAACTGGCCTTGAATCTTGATTATCAACAACTTTCAATATAATAAGTATATAATATGTATCAAAGTTAAATGGTACCCCACATTATTTGGCCGGTTTTGTTTTATACATACATAATGTCTAATACTTATTCAATCTTAATTTGGTTTATATTTTATTTATTGTATTTCTTTAGTTATACCGATCAAGTAATATTTATAGAGTATATAATAATATCTTGGACACATGTGGATCTTTAAACATTTACTTCAAAAATGATATTTTTTTTTATAAAAATCAAACCTGTAGTTTGCATTCTGCAAAATTTTCAGTCTAATCATTTAATACATGCACTCTGCATGATAGCGTATCTTTTTCTCTAACCTTAATTAAATAAAGAAAACTAACAAACATGTTTAGTTTGATAAAATTATTAATTCTTTTTTATTTATTAAAAATTGTTAAAAGAATCATAAATTTTCATTTAGAAAACAAATATACATATAAGAAAAAGATTTCAAAAGGTTTAGAAAAGAAGAATTTTCATAAAAAAATTAAATAAGTAAAATCGTGCGTACTTATGTTGAAAAAAAAACTGACTTTAAAGAACTTTTTTCCACTTTTAAGTGAAACTACACACTAAGCCAGAATAATAATATTAAGACAAAATTATATATTTTATCCTTTAACTTTTTTTTATGTTTTGTAATTTTTATCTCTTTTTTGTTATTGATGTGCAAAAATCGATCTATAAAAATAAACTAATTTATCCTAGACCTAGACACACTAAATTAAAACCCAATTAACCTCAAACTAGACCGACTCAACAGGCAAGTGAACCTATCGGATGTAGAATAGCTATCGGCAGACCGGGGTCGAACCCTAGAGACACTAAAAGACAAAATTAACTATGAAAAGTAAATTACTGATTAATTGATGAAAATTGGTTTTTGCTTTGAAGAATTGATTAACTAATTAAATTAACTAAAATTAACTAATTAACTAAACTTACTAAAAATAGAAACTGCTAAAAATGGAAAGTTACTAAAAATGGAAAGCAAACCAACAAACTCAAAACCTAGAACCGAAAACCAGATATGACAAGAAATACCACCTAGACCTAGACTCCTGATTAATGCTATCGACTTCTCTTGGCTTATGACAAAATGATGGAACCAGGATCTAACCACACAACCTATCAAAACCCTACGAGCCCCCGAATCACTCTCCGGATGTTACTGATAAGATCTCTAAAGGTTGGAATACGCACACTGGTTAGTTAGTTCACCTTTTAAGTCCGTCCTAACTAGTTATCTTACCGCTCGAACAAATGGTTCACCTTTTAAGTCCGTCCCATCTCAATTACCCTAGCCACCCTCGGATATACCTAAAGCACACCTAGAATAACCGGAGCTACCTCTAATTTCTATGATTAACACGAATAACAAGCAAGCCGACTTCCTAGGACATTTCCTTTTAAGACAATGCACCCCTAGTTCATTAACCAACCCGATTACCCGTTAAACCTGTACCTTTTGAGTCTCCAATTTAGCAGCACATTACAACCAAAGCCACAATTAACAACCAAAACTATAGTCCGGGACGTCTCCTAAACTACTCTTTAGAAACTAACCCTAAAGTCAGAATCTTTAGATAATTTACCCAACCCGAAAGACATTCGAAGGTAAACTAAGTTCCAATTATCAATCACAACTTCAATCATGTAACACACATATGCATTAACCACAGAAAATTAGAGGAATTTCAATAAGATAACAAAACCCAATCAATAAATATCATAATAACCAAGAAAAGTCGAATAGCATCAATCAATCATCCATACGGTCTAAGTGGTAGTAAAGATTTAGCCTAGCATCATAAACATGTCATAAAAACAGAACATAACAGTAGGAAAATCCATGAACATAATCTGGTCTATGGAAAACAAGGATTAAATCGAAAGATTAAGAACCCGGGGAAGCTAACGGATGTCGAATGCTTCAATCCTTAGGCTCCAGCGGCTTCAATCTTGTTCTTCTGCTCTGAAAATCGTCTTCAGTGGCTCTGAGATACGGCAAGGCGAAGGTCCTTCGACTGGAAACCCCGTATTGTATTTATAATTGCGAAATTAGGGTTTCTCCGGAATAATTAGCCTCCAAGCGTATCGCTTGGAGGTCTCCTGATCAGCAGGCGATACGCCTGGACCCACTAAGCGACAAAACAGTCGGGTCAACGTTTAAAACACCGCCTTTGACTTCAGAGCAGCAAGCGTATCGCTTGCTACTTCAACAGCTCTAGGCGATACGCCTAGATGCTTCAATTTCAGCATTTTTCTTCTATTTTCTCTTCAATTCTTTTCCGATGCTCATTTCTCTCGGGAATTGTGCCAAAACTGCAACTTTACTATAAAACAACCATTAAGACACTAATAATCAAAAACAACTAAAAACCTATGGAAATTGACTCAAAAGACTCTCAAAACGACTCGAAAACGTAAAGGAAAACCGATGTGTTTTGCAACACATCAAATATCCCCCCACTTAACCTTTTTTCGTCCCCGAAAAAACCTGCAAATGGAATCATAACCTGAGTAATTTGGCTTCCAACCTTTTCAATTTCATCAATTTCAATTCTATCAATCTATTCACATCCCGGTAGCGATTATCGATATTTCGATCCGATTAAACCCAACACTAACCTTTGAGCCCCCAAGGTGTTTATAAATTACCGGATATAGTTCAGTCTGCCTATGTGTCCCACTCTAGAAAGATCAAGTTCAACCTAATCCCAATTCATATTCGGTCCGAATAAAGGGTAATAAAGATATAACTTTTTGATTTTTCCCACCCCCCTTAAATCAGATACAAAAATGTCCAAAGAATGATGGAATTAGATGGAATGTGAAGTGCTTGAGCATTTATTTCTAAGCTACCATATCGTTTCACCTCTTCTTTTTATTTATATATTTTTTTCATTTTCTCTCTCTTTTTTTTTTTTTATATTGTAATTGATCACTTTTACCTAAAATTACCAACGGACATCATCAGAGGTATTCTTTCACAAGGTCTTACCCCCGAAATCATACATGAGTGTTTTGCCCGCGAGATCCGGAACATCATCAGAGGTACTTACCACGGGATACTATCCTTAGTTCGTACATGAGTATTCTGCCCCTTCACTCTAATTCATTAACCAATTATTACCTAGTATGCTCATTATGGAGAATGGGGCGCCGTTATTTCTCGGATTTGCTTTCGCAAAAAGATCATAACGTGCCAGGTATTCTAAGGACATAGAGGTATCTAGCCTAAAGGGGTCTCTTTCCTCCTAATCCTCAGTTTCAGTATTCCTATCACTCCTAAAATGGGAACCCACTAGCAGACTGATTAATTACATATTTATACAACAATTAAACACAATGGGATATTTAATCTTTACTAAGCTAGCTGGGCCTACCAATACATCACTCACCGGTAATGTTTTCAACTGTTAATTACATTTATCATTTAAACACTTAATCAGACAGCCAATCCTCGGGTTTTACCTATCATCTTCCATCTTAAACTGCAGATTTAATCAGAAACATTTTTTTCAATTTTTCATTTTTTTTTTCAAACAAAATTCACACTTTAAACAAACTCACTAAAACTGACTCAACTAACGAGACACGACACGTAGTCTCCCCATCCCCACACTTGAAACTCACATTGTCCCTAATGTGAACTGAGAAACGACTCAAGCAAATAAAAGAAAACAAAACAGAAAAATAAATGAATAAATACTGGAAACAAAATAAAAGAACAGAAAAAATGGAACAGACTCCCCTGATTGAATCGTCATGAATGAAAAGAATCTTGTTCCTCGCCCTCCAATTCGAACGCGATATCAGAATTTCGGTAACTCCAGAATTGCATCAAAAACGTCACGGACGAAAGCGGCGACTAACAAACCAAGTTCTAACAACCACAGCAAACCAAAATCACAGCAGCATATATATATATCAAAACAAACCACCCAACCGGTTAACCCCGTACAAATTCCCAGATATCAGAATATTATAATATTAATACAGACCATGATAATAAAAACAAAAATAAAGAAAAAGTACAAGGATGTGAAATAACCGATCAACTGGCCGCTGCTGCTATCAAAAGTCATCAAACCATCAGCTACTCCTCTCCAGCATCATCATCAGAATCATCAGGCTCATCATCTCCAGCCTCAGGCTCACGGAAGAAATCAGGTACCTCGAACCCCTGAGCAACATACAAACCTCTGATAGCCCTATCCTGCAGATCCATCCGCAACATCATCTCATCCCTAAGCATCTCCAACGTCAACGGCTCAGCTCTCGGCGCCCTAACAGGTCTAGCAACCGGAGGCCTCTCAGCCCTCTGCGGAATCCTCCTCCTCGCAGGGGCTCCAACCTCAACCCATCTCGGGGGATCATCAAACGGGCAGAAACCTGCCTTCCGCATATCCAATAAACTATAAGGCAAAGTCGGTGGTCCAGCAGTCAAATGCGAAGGCCTATACCTCTCTAAAACCCCCAGACGCTCAGCTAACCTACCAATGTATGGACCCAGATCCAACCTCGCCTCCGGCCCACCCTTGCGGGGCCGGGCAACTGACTGAATGAAAACCATAGCGAGGTTGGTCGGGTGTCTCTCCACCAACGACCTCAGACAAAACAAATCTAGCATATTGACCTTATCGGCCCCAGCACGTCTCCCAATCAACGAACACGCAAGAATCCTATGCACATACCTCAGAACCGGATCCCTGATCGCAGAAGCTACTAAACCAGCCGTGTACGGCGCATCAGATATCGTCTCCCAGAACGCTCGCAAGTGACCATCAACAACATACAAATCCTTGGCCTTCTTGGCCGTCCCCCTCAAACTCCTCCTAAACTCCGATGTGGCGACCTCCTCCTGTGTATAAAAACCTAAGGCTACAGCAAACTGAGGCACGCTCATCTCAAACAATCTGCCTCCCGAGAGCAAAAGAAACGCAGACCGGAGAATCAAACTCCTTAATATCATATTTCCATGTCGAATGGAACTCCACGGTCAGCTCTCGGTACTGGGGTCCATCACAAGCTAAGACTCTCCTCCATCTCTCATCTAGCATCGCCTCTATCCTGGCTCTAGCAGCCATCCTATCCATCAGATCCCAGTCGAATGTCCGGTGCTGAAGCAGGTCCAGGCGCATAAACGTCTCGCAACGCTCACCCTCGTAGGTGCCCTGAAACTGCAGCAAAGTGTGATCCTCAATCCGGCGCTCCTCAACCGGCGGCAGCTCCTCCTCGTAGTTCGGTAAAACCTCGGCTGCCAAATACGGGATCCTCTGACCTGTGATGAATAACCTTTGTCGTTTTCTGCTTCTTCCTCGAACCACTACCAGATGCCTCCATACCTACAAAACAGATTTAACAGTGATATCCAAGCAACAGATAGCAATCACAAACTATTTTTTTGGATTTTTCATTTTTTTTTTTATAATACAATAATAAATAACTGAAAGACAACGGAATTAGAATAACTAAAAACAGATTACTTGAAATAAAAAGAAAAAGAAAAACACAAAAAATTTCAGAAAAATCGGGCATGACCCGTTCGTTTATCGAGCAAAACCAGTTCTTCACAAAACCTGTCAAAAATGTATCAATTATACCAAAACAACCCAGAATTCCAGATTCCAACCATCCCGATCCAATGATGAACCGATATCATATCAATTAAGCACAAATCCATCGAATGAACAATGATAATATCAAACCAAAACCCAACCAATAATCCGCCCACAACATCCACGAATAAATCTAAAGCTAACTAGCACCAAAGACATCAAAATCAAACAAGGCAATTCAGCACGGGTATCCATCAACCTATGCAATCACTAAACGACCTAACCAAACTATAAACTCCTATCACATGTAGCCAACAGCAATGAACCATCAGCAATAAACATCAATACATCCAAACTATTCCCAAACTAGCAAATAGCACTCAAGAATAACCGCATACGCAACCAGAACTAACTAATACAACAATCAACAACTCAAACACTAGTAAAAATTGGAACAAAATGCAACAGGGAACAAGAAATCAGTACCTGGAATCGCGAAATGCTAAAAAAAATGTAGAAACGAACGAATCTCGGTGGTCTCGACAGCAGCGGCAGCTCGCCGGAGCACCGAACAGTGGCGGCAGTGGCGGTCGCAGCGAAGCGGTGTGATGGTAGGCGGGCTGATGAGCGGCTAGGTAGTGACGGGTCGGTGGGTGAAGGTGATGGTGGGTGGCTGCGGTGGTAGGTGGATGCGGCGTGGCAGAGGGCGGTGGTAGGGCAGTGAAATTAGGGTTCGGATGGTGGTGAAGGTGGATGGAGACGGTGGTGGTTGGATGGCGGATGTAGGTGATGGTGGTGGTTGACGGATGATGGTGGTGGGTCGACGGTGAGTGGGTGTGGTGGCGGTGGTGGTGGGCGGAGAGTGGTGGCGGTGGGAGATTTGGGTTAATTGGGGACGAAGGGGGTGATATAAGCCGAGATATTTTTTTTCTCGGTCGGTCACCTGCAAGCGTATCGCTTGCAGGTCATAGACCTTGCAGGCGATATCGCTTGCAGGGCATTGACCGCCTAATTGACCTTACTTCCAAGCGTATCGCTTGGAGAAAGTCTCAACCCAGGCGATACGCTTGGAACGATATTTCCAGGGAATTTTTGAGATTTCCCATACTTAGTCAAATTTTTGATGTTTTCACAAAATTCTCATCACCCTGGATTTCAAGCCCTGCAAATTTATACTAACCAATACATACCTGGGACTCCATTTCCGCATGCATTCGCTTTTCCAGACATCTCCAATTCCCTGCAACATCGAACAAACAAACAAACGCAACAAACCGAAAACACACGAAAAACAAAAACACACAAAAATAAAGAAAACACACATGCAATATACTATACAGACTCTACAACTCGGTTTTTCACCGAGTACTTTACCTCCTTGATCATTCCTCATTAAAGTTTTGGAGAGGCAAATTCTCCACATCCGTTTCGATTGGTCCTCCAATGTAGTGCTTCAACCTGTGACCATTGACTTTCCACTCTCCACTATCAGACTCTAACTCAACCGTCCCATATGGGAAAACCTGTTTCACAATGTATGGTCCCCTCCACCGGGACTTCAATTTACCGGGAAACAATTTCAATCTAGAATCATAAAGCAACACCCGATCCCCACACTTAAACTCTTTCCTATCCTTCAACCTACGATCATGTAATGCTTTGGTTCTCTCTTTATTACTCCAAGATCTCTCGTAAGCTTCATTCCTTAACTCCTCTACCTCATGGATTTGGAGAAACCGGTCCTTCGCGGATTTTGCTAAATCTATGTTAACCGCTCTAATTGCCCAATATGCCTTATGTTCAAGCTCGACCGGTAGATGACACGTTTTCCCATAAACCATCATAAAGGGCGTGGTTCCAATGGGTGTCTTAAAAGCAGTACGAAAAGCCCATAACGCATCATCTAACTTATCGGACCAATCCTTGCGACTATTCCCGATAGTTTTCTCTAAAATCCGTTTTACCCCCCGGTTAGCGTTTTCCACTTGACCACTCGTTTGAGGGTGGTAAGCGGTAGATGTCCTATGATTCACTCCGTACCTTGCTAACACTTTCTCCATTTGGGCATTGCAAAAATGCGTGCCCCTATCACTAATCAAAACCTTGGGGGTTCCAAACCTACTAAACAAACCTCTCAGAAACCTCACAACCACACGTGCATCATTAGTAGGCAAGGCTTTGGCCTCAACCCACTTAGAAACATAATCAATCGCAACAAGAACGTACCGGTTCCCCCGGGATGGTGGAAATGGGCCCATGAAATCAATGCCCCATATATCAAACACTTCAACACTCTGGATAGGATGTTGGGGCATCTCATTCCGGGAGGAAATGTTACCGACACGCTGACAAGCATCACACTTTTTCACTAATTCGTGAGCATCCTTAAACAAAGTCGGCCAATAAAAACCTGAATCTAACACTTTCCTAGCAGTATAAGATGGCCCAAAATGTCCACCCGATGGCCCCTCATGACAATGCCTAAGAATGTCTAACCCCTCCTCTCTACTCACGCATCTCCTAAACGAACCATCAACTCCTACACGAAACAAGTATGGAGCATCCCAAATGTAATGTCTAGAATCAGAAACGAACTTCTTTCTCTGTTGGGATGTCATACCATCCATCAGCATGCCATGTGCTAAATAA